>JBBPQZ010000132.1:0-24351 GCA_038092795.1 Boletus rubissimus
CAATGTGTTATTAGATTGACCTCGAGACAGAAAACATGACTGCAGTTCGCTGTGCATGATTCAGTACTGTTCGACCTGTAGCCACGTTGGGGGTGACTCACTGAGTAAGCCATATGTGATTGGTTTCTCCAGGCAGATACAACATGTTTCCGCATTGAATTGGATCCTCTCGTCGTCCAGAGCTACCTTTGGAAGGACATGCCGAAACCAACATTGATCTCCGCGAGTGCAATGACCTAGTGAGCCGCGTTAGGAGAGATCACGGTGGATAGGAGAGGGGTTGAACATACCCCTAGCATAGTACCTGCACACTTTCGCCTTGTCATACGGGGTCAGTTTCTCGTCAGCACCGTGGAGAAACTTGCAGATGTCTCCGGCAAAGCAGCCCCTGGGAGTCGAGTAGTAGCGGCAGATGCCCCGCGACTTGGATGTCACAGGACGATCCATATAGGCATCGATGATGTGGACAACGTTGCGGATGAAGAGCAAGATGCGCGCGTCCAAGCGAGGACTTGAGTGAGCTCATCACTCTTTCCCACGGTACAGCCATGTCGCTCTCGTCGACGTCCACAATCAAAGGCCAGCTCAACGTCGCCTTGGGTCAAAAGGCATCGGGCTACTTCAATTCCCTGAGCCAGTTCGTGTCTGCCCGAACATCCAGGCAGGAATTCGAGGATTCTGTTCGCCACGCCCTCGACGCACCAAACTTAGGTCTGTCTATCCCGAGCGTCGCGATCGCCATGTAGCTGAGGCTTGTCGCAGTCCAACTGCACAATTCCTTGATCATCTCCTTGTTCGACTTCACAGTTCATCGAAGACCCCCCACACCACCCCCAGATGCCCCAAAACAGCCCCCTCGCAAGCGGCGTAGAATCCTCCCATACCAAGGGCCCGATGATATGAATGGCACATTACGATCAAACAGACTCAAGCGATGGACTGTCTCCTTGGGCAGACGCGAACGGGACAGGGTACGCAACCTTCCCTCGCAGTCGAGTGCCCTAGAACGCCCCCGACCACGTAAAGACATGGACGAGATCGCACGAGACAGAGGTGTAGTTCTTCTTCCAGAGCGCGGCGGTGAGTTCAGCCCCACCTGTCTTCCCCTTGCCCAACCAACTTCCTGCATTGTAGATCCTCCAGGCAGTCGTCTGCCACTTCACCTCGCCTCTATATCCAGGGCTCCAACTCTGCAACATATATCCGACAGGATCAATCTTATATCCGCTCAGCACAATTTAGGCACGCCGTCTCGCACTGTGGCATCACTAATGATGCTTGCCTTTGAGGTAAGCGTTCTCCACACCCAACCTGCTGTTACTAAACGTGCGATAGGCAAAGCTAAAACAACTTATCACTCACGCCCTCTCTCTCACTTCTACTTCCCATGCAATAGCATCCATCAATCCTTCTGCCCCGCGTTCAAACAATCGAGTTCTCACTGCATCTTCCTTCGATTCGCTCTTCACGCTCTCCCCTGCTGTACTTCCAAATCATTCCGCAACAGCCATGAGGCTAGCAATAGGGGAAAACGAGGCGATGGATGACGAGGATGTTGTCCTTCTCAAAGATCGAGAGGTTCGAGACCAACGATGGCAAATTCTCGCCCTCTTGGGCGAACGAAGTACGGTGAAAGAGGCTCTCAGGCAGTTGCGGTGAAGCGTCAGTGGCACAGATGATATATACACCTTCGAATGACGAGGATTATGAACACAAGAATCATTCCATTATCGCGAGGCGGCACTGGAATCCTGCATGTTGGAGAGACCTCAATTGTTGTACGGATGAAGCCATGCATTAGACCGAGCGAAATTTGAGCCTCCTGCATTTCAGATATTAGTGGACTTGGTTTCACGATGGATACCAGTTCAGATTTCAGTGAGTCGAAAAATCCCACATGTAGTTCATTGTACAGTTCAAGACGACATTTCCATGTCCTCCCGTTTCCTCTGCCTGCTCTTCGCCCGTTGCATGTCGAGGTTCTCGAACTTTGATTCCCACTCCTCCCTCAGACTTGCATGTTTTCTCGATCGTCTCTTTTCGTCTTGATTTCGCTCTTGATCCATGGCCTGTCCATTCCCCCACAAACAATTTGCCCAGTCATCGAGATCCTTGTATGTATCGGCATCCCGAATCTCACGACCAGTGGACTCGTATGCGATTGTCTGTAGTTCTCGAAGGGTGAGACATTCCATGAAGGAGCGCTCTGATGATCGAAAGATCTTCGTGATTCGGGGGAAGCGTAACTCGTAGTACTTCTTGAATCAGCTAGGGATTAATGTTACTGGAAGACGTACACCGACCTTGCTGCTTGGACTTTTCGTAAACCCAGCACCGCATAATTCAACTAGAATCGGTGTTCGGAGAAGGACCGTTGGCTGGGGAAGCGTCTGAAGTATCGAGTACGAATATGAAAGTCCATCACGAGACACCTGTCAGTTCGTGTGGTTGGATATCTTGAATCGTCCGAGGTCTCAAAGACTAGCGTTCTCACCGATGGCTCGACTGCATCTGCTCGCACCCAAAAGTTGAACTCTTCTAGCTGTTGCCGGGATAAGCCATATGAAGCAGTGAAATAAACAACAAAATGGGGTTTTACTGTAGGCTACGAAGGGTCTTTTCTAAGTCCTTGGATGGACGTGTGTCAACCAAGAGAACTTACATCAGTTGTACATTGAGAGGAATTGCCAAATGCGCCAACGTAAAACGTTGTTATGGTCGAGGTAGGTACTAAAGCACTTTGAGATGTATTGACCCCGGCCAAACCGGGACAGTGCCTACCTCGGAGCTCCCTTGCGCGATCCTTTTCCCATGAACCAGCAATTACAACAAGATCAATAGTGTCCCCGTATCCAGGAACATAGTCTTTCTTCAACTGTTTCCATCGAGGATGAGGGTCAGGACTCGAAGTGCGATTGTTTCGATATGGTTGTGTACCTTGACCCAAGGCAACCTCCAGTCACCATACGCGCTTTCCCCCGATTTGAGAACTAAGCCCTCTTGACTTTCCGCTATGCGCTGTGCCCATATTTCTCGAAGATTCTTGGCCGCGCTCTCCATACATAGTTCAGGGCCACCAGATACCACAGAGCGCTCAGCGATCAAGGCCTGGCCCGGTATTTCCTGAATGACGCTTTCAAGCATGGAGCGTCGTATCGAGTATGGCACATTCAGAAGTGAGGCGCTTCCGAGGAGAAGTATGTCGAAAAACACGAGAGCGAGGTGGAGAGATTGAGATTCCGCGGAAGACGAATGAAGGGAAGGACACGAGTCCCTATTCATGTATGAAGGAACCATCCTCGTATAAATGAATTTAAAGTGCTCACAAGGGCTGCGAATCATTTTGCTCCCCTTTGGATAAGTTCAAAGTTGCTCGAGCCCCTTGGGCCGTACGCCCGACAAGGCCTCGAATCAGCCAGAACTCTAGCACATACCTTTGGATATTCAAAACGACCGAGTAGAGTATTCCCACTGACCATCGATGGCATTCCTTTCACCTGAGAACGCAACCATCTCGGCATCTAAAATGATGTCTTGCTTTCCTATTCCTGCTAACGCCGATTTGATGATTCTACTCTCGACGTTTAATTCGACGTCATAGCGTCAAGACCCTAATACCTACGAGTGCACGGCGATGCGATCCAACGTCGAGTCCCGTTTGCTTTTGCTGAATATAGCGATTTCTGCTTCCCCGTCTTCGCCAAAGCGAACATGGATCTGTGCCCGTTCGCCGTCATATTTCGTCTCAGCCCAGATCTGGCCTTCGGTGTCTAGACATTCGAGAGCGTGTAGGGGGCTTCGACCTTTTGCTGCCTTGGGAACCTCCACCGGCACACCCCAGCGCGGGTGAGGGGGTACGAGCGTACCGCCTGCCTCGAAACCCATGGCAGCCTCATCTAGCTTTGCACGTACTTTGTAGATCTTGATCATAGATCCAGAAGGATCCCATTCCTTCATGAACTGCTCTCTTGTTAGTACTTGCTTGCTGCGTGTGTTGTAGGTGAGCAAGACACGACTAGTCATTGCTGATGGGGGTGCATAAAGTAGAGGACGTATGTCTTTGAGAATGACCTGAGTGAGATAGGCGGCGTCGGTAGCTGGAAGGGAATCATAGAGGGAGCGTAATATCGAAGATTTAGAGCGCTTATTATTGGATGTGGGCGCGCGTCCTTCGTGAAAGGACTTGTCGGAAAAAAGGGACGTAGACGCCAGTTCGTCCAGGAGTGCGTCAATCTCTTGAATGCTCTTGGGTCCAATGGCGTTCTGAATCGACGCGTCAATGTGGCTACAATTCACAGATCACTCCTTGGAAGGTACCTCTGTTCCAGGTACGGCATATTTAAGGAGTTCCTCGCCAAGGCAGCCGGAAGCGGATTCCTGACTCCAGCCTTTCAGGTGTTTCGCACCCCCGGTAAAGACTGTGGACGAGTCCAAGCATTGACCAAGATGCTGTGCGAGGAGTGTTTCCTGTAGACCAAACTTCCTCTGGGTATCGTCTTCTGGGAAAAGGAGTCGCAACACTGAGGCAGTAGTACCGCGTGGAAGAGGAGAATAAGTTCTCCTCAAGGCCTCTATCCATCTCTTGACGACAGTACGAGGAGAGTGGTTTGAGGGTGTACTAGACTTTTGCGCTCGAGACAACGTCGTTCTGCCTGGGATGCTCGCTATTTCTCGCAGGAGAGAAACAAAGCTAGATCTTTCTTGTAGCGACCTTGCACAGTTGTTAACGCCAGGTCCACTTACAACGAGAACGGTATCTGTTTGACTTCGCCTTCAAGTTGCGCTTCCATGTGATCCGAGGGGAGCACAGTGCAAAGTTAGACTTGCAGTTCAAGGAGCTGGAAGTTACATAACTAGTTCAAGCACTGAGATCTGAGAGTTTACATACATAGTATCATCCTTTACGATGACTCGCACAAAATTCATGTCGACAACACAGCGTTTATTCGGATCACTGCAGAAAGCACTACAATGGCTAGACGTCGCCTTATTTTCGGTGAAGCCGTTTCTTTCGAGGAAGGACATGTGGTTTAACTTTTACATTGCTCGCGTGCTCGTGCAGTCATGGGATGTGGAAAAAGGAAGGGTATATATTTGACAGTACAGATGTTCATGAAACACAGGTAGCTTTGTCGGAGGGAGCAAGAATGGAGTAATGAATGCGATCCCAATTAAATTTGTCTTGCAATCTGCAAGGGTGGGGGAGGAGTTGCATCAGTCGCTGGCGGTCGTGGCGATACCGGGAGGCCCATCATCTGACTCTGTCGGTTGCCTCTCTTATTGACGGCGATGTTTAGTCCACGACTGGCAGCGACATGGGCAGCATGTGACTGCGATTGCATGGAGAGCTCAGCTCGGGAAGGTGTGAGGACTTCCGAGTGCTGAGACGGATTGCTCGAGCGTGTCTGGCTGGACTCCACTGTTGCTTCGTTTTCTGTCTCGTTGCCGCTTTCGATCGAAAGACTGTCACTGTCTTCGGAAGGAGTTTCCTCCGTCGGTGCTAAGAAAGTGACGGATGTGAGTGGTACCCAAAACGGAAGAGGCGACACGAACCATGCAATGTTCTCCCCGCCAAACCAAGAAGCTGGTCCGCCGCTGCATCTGAATACTGTCGACTATTTCGGCGACTGAGCTCGCCGTCCTTGTCTGCGTCACCCTCAGTTATGTCGGCGGCATCAACGTTGAAAACCCGATTAAATTCTCCAAGCATCAAGCTGAAGACACCAGCAGGTATACCAAGTGTAGGACTGAAGACGATGCCGACGTTTCGCATGGTCATTTTGTTGACTGGTGAGTTTTGTACAATGAGGATCAGATGGGCGGTTAACGCGCGAAGTAAGCTGTAGTTGGCGATTGGGAGCGACGCGATGAGATATGATAGTTCTCGAATGCGCTCTTGCGGTTCCACAAAGTCTGCAAGTAGTGTCAGCTACGCTCCCATACGCAAAAACAAGGAGACACACGGACCCATCACAGAAAGGAATCTCATGTGCAAGTCGCGCGTTAAAATGCTAGCAGGTAGTTCTCGTAGGAAGCTTTTCAGCAAGCCAGCAATGGCATGAGGGTCCCAGTATTCATCGGATGCGAGGAGGTCTACGTCGCCCTCTTTACAGATCATTAGCTCACCATAATGCCGGAATGGGAGGCCCGACATACCAGTGTTGAACTTGTCCCTCAGACCCTTGATCACAGCAGAGCTCCCACTTAGGCGATAAATACCCTCCTCTTGGTCGGCCTTTTTTACTTCAAGATACTGTATACATCGAAAGACAACGGCAGGTAGACGAGCGATCTCGGCGATGTCGAGGGACTCATCCAGGGATACTCCAAACACGGCTCGAGGAACAGACGTCGGAAGCCTGTCAACGGGTCTCCCAAAGTTCCAAAACGATCTTGACTTGGCCTTTTCTCGTCTGTCATTCGACGAAGTCCCCTCCGTTGGTGCGTCCTTGCTGCCGAACTTGTAGCCTGCGGGGATGGGGGCGCCGCTCAGAGGTCCCGAAATCTTTACCTTCCCGTTCGAATCGCTGCCTCGTGAGCCAAGATCGGGCGAAGAGGCACGGTCCGGGAATGTCGCTGTTGTGGGGGAACCACACACTGCAGCCAAGCCAGGGTGGTATGACTTCCTGTCCCGTCGAGCCTCCCGGGACCGACCAGATTCAGGTGTACTCTGCTCTTGCTTGGGATGTGCATCTCGTCGGTCAATGTCTGCGTAATGACCCAGATCCGAACTCGATCTGAACGCCACCAAGCCCTGACCAGCAACTTCAAGCGGCGAAGTTATAGGCAGGGAACTTGACAACGGGGGTTCTGTGCTGTCGATAAGCCTTTTTGCATGCTCTTCGTGATCCCGGTCCGTGTTGACAGTGTACACAGATTTAGTTGGACTGGAGGAATAGGACTCGTCGATGGAGGCAGAACCTGAAAGAAGTGTTGACTGGAAGAACTTGGAACTACTCGTGTCTTGCGTAAGTTGGGACGGAGGTATTACCGTGGCTCGTGAGATATCATCCTTCGACAAAACTCTCATTCCGCGTCTCCCATTCGGCGTGGTGACGGTATCTTGGTTCGAGCTCACACTGGAACGAGATTGGCCCGATCCAGGACTTTGAGCTTGGGAGACGTTCACCGAGATGGGGCTTGGACCAATCGAGACCGGAATAAATGAATCCTCATTGAAGGTTCCCGTCACATAACGAACGAGTATGTCCACCCAATTATCTCGCTCAGAGTCGCTTTCAGCACATAAGACATGCCGTGGGTTAGAGTTGCCAGGCCCCTTCTTTGCTTCAATGATAAGGAACGCGTGCCGATAATTTTTCTCATCGTCGTTGTCTGCTGTTCGCTGTTGACGACCTATTTGCGCGTTCGTTATAGCGATGGAACCAAGGTGAGTACCGCCTCGCTGTTCCCAATATTAGATGGGAGAACACCCCTCATGTTACAGATACTCACACTTTCATAATATTCAAGGACAGGTCCTTGTAGGACGAAGAACCGAGTCTTCCACCCACCAAAGTTTTTACCTCGTTTAGTGAGGTAACCTTCTTTGTGTCCGGCCTGCATTACTGGCTTCTTTGCATCGCGGACAACGTCCGAAGTCAGGAACGCGATTATTTCATCCTTGTTCTTGACTGGGAGTTCAATCAATGACTGCAGATATACCTCTAGAGCGGCCTAAAAGAACGACATTCAGCCTCAAAAAAAAAAGGGTGGGCTTGAGGTTGGATTTATGAATCTTGCTTACTTTGCGCTGATCAGATTTTGCAGGTGCGTGATCTCTCCACAGTTTGCCTTCTGGGAGGGCTGCGATCTTCTTCGAGACACCCTTCCCAACAACAGCCCTCAGCCGGTGGTCAAGTCCCAGTACGTCAGAGTATAATTTTTCTACTTTCCAGGGTTCCTTGCTCTTCCCAGGATCCACTTCAATCTCGAAAGACAATACTTCCTTGCCTCGGTCATTCGGCCTGATAGAGGAATGAGAAACCATGACACGAGTAGTTTTGAGGTCGTTAGCAACAAGGGGGAGTGCACGGAAAGTGGGATTGGGCCCATCGCTCGATGAGCCACGCATAGATTCCGTTGGTGAAAGATAAGATTCCGGAAAGGGAGAGTCCGGGTGGGGCGTCAATGATGTAGATTCCAAAGACGAATGTGATTGTGATAGCATATAAATATCGGTTTGGGACTGCCAGCGTGTCTGTGATACCACGCCTGCTTCTGAAGCTGGAGGCAAGTGGGGTTCCGGTTTTGGGGTGGCCGATGAGGGGTTCTGGGTGTGACTTGGCCGGTGTACCTGAACAGGACCGGACGGAGGCGGAACAGGACCGGGTGAAGGTGGCATAGGGAAATCATCCGTATCAGTAGGTTTGTGATGTCTGCTGATGGCCGACGGAAGCTGTTGTTGCTGCTCAGTTTCCTCAACCCGATCCTCCTCTTCATCCATGTCGAAAAACTCGCTCTCATCTCCGGCATGTGTAACACCGCGCCCTAATTCGTTGAGTGAGTTCTTACTAGTATTGGACCCCTGACCCGTTAGCGCCTGGGCTGGTGCAGAAGTTGACACGGCTGTAGTCGACTCTGGACTTTGCATTGGACCTCCACCCATGTTAGCAATGCACCGCCTGGCCCCGTCTGGAAGAGAAACGGTCGAGTCTTGGCTTACGGGCATTGAATTTTCAGGGATTGGACTGGGTAAGCCAGAGCTGGGGTTGGAAGAAGAATGATGTGTAAATGATGTAGGGTGGATACCAGGTACGAGTGCCTGTGGTGAAACCACGGTGTTAAGAGTATGTTGAACTGAAGGAGGTTGTGAGTGAGATCCCAGAACTCCATTAGCATCAATGGGTAAGGTCGATGGGATGATATTCTGTTGTGGAGACCTGGCCTGCGGCAATGGAGATCCTGAATTATTGGGAACAGAGGTGGGCACACGAGTATATGCCTTTTCCACTTCATTTAAACGGGGTGAAAGTAAGGAGGAAGAGGGAGATGGATTTGACGGAGTGCTAGAGCTTCCCTGCGGAAGAGACACCGATCTAGGCGGTGCAGTGACTGGTGACAAGGGCATGGTGGGGGACTCATTGGGATGGGGTAGTTGAATATCGCGACCATTTACATCTTGCGCCTGAGGGGGAGAAACAGGATGATCGTCGTTGCGAGAACCTGGAGCCGTATTTTGAGCGAAGACCGATTGCATGAGACCGGAGGGGAGGGGAGGAGAGAGTACACACCTGATGTATCAAACGGATGTCGGGCCATGGTCGCACGCGGATCGAGAAAACGGTCTGTGGTGGACATGGATGAAGATGGTCCTGATGGCTTGGGCTTGTCCTTGTCCCTCTTGGCAAGCTCGACACCGAGACCAGCCGCCTGGAGACGGGCTTTATATGCGTCTCGTTCTGCTCGCATACGTTCGAGCTCCTTGAGAACTTGATTGTAACCACTACGCTGCTTCTCGATCAGCTTCCATAGCTGAGTATTCTGTGTGGAGAATATGTTTCGTTCGGAAACAGCCTGGTCAAGGGCAGCGAGAAAAGAGTTTGGAGCACTGGCGTGTTGAGAGAGGAGGGCGTCAACGGAGATTGGATGGGTAGTTGGGTTAGTGGCAGAGGTTGTGGAGGACGAGGGTGGTAAAGAGGGAGCGGCCAGTGGTCGTGAAGAAGTCGAGTTGGATGATGAATGGAACTCGCGAATATGGGTACCGTCGAAGGATGAGCTCATGGTAGCTATGGCGAGCGATTGTACTGAGCGAGAGCGTGTGCGTGTGACTAGGTCGAGTGATGAATATGACTAGCAGAAGGAGTGGAATGTAAGACGCGGCGAGGTCGGTCTCGGTGCTCCTAGTGTTAATGAGACGATTCGATTAGAAAAAAAAAAAAATTCTGGTTGCACACCGACAAATTTTCGATCTTGTATCCAGGCTTTTCAGTTTCTCTCTGACAGTAACTGATCGTTACAAGCGACACATTGCACGTGTGTACGACGGGCCAGCTGTCCGCGTGACTCTGGGGTGCGGAACGCTGCACCTTCCATATTCGGATCCCGACCTTGACCGCCATGTGCCCGTTCCGCTCTCGGAGCATCCATTCCATAGACTAATACACTCTCCTTTTCTCGTCTCTTGATTATTGTAATGCTCTCTTCTACATTCCGCACGTCTGTTACTCTGGCAGCCATCGCTGCAAGAGCTATTCGACGCGACCGCATTCGTTGTATTTCTCGCTCTCCAGTAGTTAACTCGCCTACGAACAATCTCCCTCCAAGCCAAGCCATGGATTTTGATCTGTCTGTCGAGACTGATTCCGTCAAGCCAGGTCACGCTGTCATCTCGACATTCGACCTCTTCAGCATCGGTGGTGAGTACCTCCCGCAGTACTTACTGCCTAAACTAATTTGGTTTTCAAGTCGGCCCAAGCAGCTCTCACACAGTCGGACCCATGCGCGCTGGCAAAATATTCATTGCGGATCTCAAAGAATTAGACTTGCTTGATCGGGCATGTAAAAACTCCATTTCATCCAAACTTCATTTAACACCTACAAGGTCAGGACTATCAAAATAGTTCTGTGAGTGTCATATGATACATAGTTGCCTGGATGACCTCACTCCCACCTTAGCTATGGCTCACTTGCCGCAACCGGTCAGTCCTATATCCGTGTCACACCCACCTCCCACTTACATCACTGGACTTCTCCCTCCTAGGTAAAGGGTATGTCGTGCAAATTCAAAATTATATAGTAACATTGAGTCCCCGCTCTAGACACCACACGCCCCAGGCAATCCTCCTCGGTCTCGAAGGTTCCGATCCCGAGACCATCGATTGTGGCACCATTCCTTCACGCTATGAGGCTATCCTGTTCAACAAAAGCTTGCATCTCGGCGGAAAACGACCTATCCACTTCGACATGGACCGAGATATGTTATGGCGCTGGGATCGGGTTCTCAAAACACACCCTAACGGTATGCGTTTTTCCTGTTTTGGCGAACACGGCGATCTCTTGGCCACGAACGAGTATTTCAGGTAATGTCTCACATTACCTCTCCGCCTATGATTGTCACGTCGACCATCCCCAGTGTCGGCGGTGGTTTCGTCGTCAACGAGAAGACCAAGGGTTCGTAGTATCCCAGCCGCAATCTGTTCTCGCTAACTCTACAGCAGCCGATGAAAACTTGTTTTACAAGGGTGTCGACAAAAGTGCCGTGCATGGAGCTCGCTTACATCAGACCCATAGTGCGGAGAAAAGCGATGCTATTCCTACGCAGCCTGAGGCCAATGATCCAGGCCATCCACCGTACCCTTTTGAATCAGGGAATAGTCTCCTTGCGCTAACGAAAAAGCACAACGTGGGTTCCGTTGGTTCAACCCTGTGGACGCCGTCAGCCTGATCTGTGTGCTAGTTGACCATTGCACAAATCGTCCACGACAACGAACGGTACTTCGGCCTCTCCGAGCAGGAGATACATGACAAGGTATATTGGTCAACTGTATCTCTGCGAGACTCATTGAAATTTGATGACCGCCCGCAGCTGATACGCATCTGGGGTGTTATGGACAACTGCATTCGCGCTGGAGTGACAGCCACCGAAAAGACTCTACCCGGCAGGCTGGGGTTGCAAAGACGCGCTCCAATACTTTACAGGCGTCTCATGCGAGGGTGAGTTCTGTTTCCCTATGCTAGATCCGCGCATTCAGAACTCTTGCGAACAAAAGATTTTACCCGAGCATCGGAATACCAACAATACAACGTATTGGTCCTGGCTCAACCCCAATTTCCCCAAGTGCTATAGATGCACCCGAAAGCGTGGATGCAGCTGCGTCTCTCAATCAGGAACAGCAAGAACCGGTTACATCCCAAAACAAGCAAACTCGTACCCACCGTGTAATTGGGTCATTTGACCACCCAGTTCTCCCTATGCCTCCTGTTAGTCTCGTTTGTTATAAATCTAACTACACGCCAGTAATTATCCCTGGATTTAAGCGCAGGACAATGATTCCAGCTGTTGATTTCCTTTCCTGTTATGCTATTGCAGTCAATGAAGTAAATGCTTCGGGCGGGCGCATTGTCACTTCTCCCACTAATGGTGCAGCCGGCGTTATTCCTGCTGTGCTGAAATATATTATCGAGTTTGTTAGCGATGACCCCGAGAAGTCTGTGAAGACATTCTTGTTGACTGCTTCAGTCCGTTTTCCCTCGATTTGGGTAATGAGGCTGATGAAATGGTATTTTTAGGCCATTGGGATGTTATTCAAGCGTGGAAGTACTATTTCTGCTGCTGAGGGTGGTTGTCAGGCTGAAGTGGGAGGTATATCGTCCCTCGGTACTTTTCAGCATAGTGCTAACATGTATTGACGTAGTGGCTTGTTCCATGGCCGGTGCCGGTTTCGCAGCATGCATGGGTGCTTCTCCCGAAACAGTGTTACAGGTGGGCTATGGATTCTGTGGGCACGTCACAGATGGCTAATGTTTGTGTAGGCTGCAGAGATCGGTATTGGTATGGCATGTTTGCCAAGATGTATGGAGTTCATACTGACCAATGTGACAGAGCACAACCTCGGCCTGACTTGTGACCCGATCGATGGGCTCGTGCAGGTTCCTTGTATTGTATGTACACAAATCTATATTCGTTGAACTCTAACGCACTGCGGCCCAGGAACGTAACAGTCTGGGAGGTTCGGATGGTTCATTGCATTCCCCTGGGTGAGCTAACTTTCTTGTACTCCGGGCAGCCGTGAAAGCGGTCACCGCTGCACAACTCTCCATGGCCAGTCATGGTATATATCGAGTCACACTTGACGAAGCAATCGAAGCCATGCGTGTTACAGCCGCGGACATGAGTGTCAAGTACAAAGAAACGAGTCTTTCTGTACGCTTTCCCTATATATATTTCAACTCAAGCATTCACACATGGTACTTGATACAGGGTCTCGCCGTGAGTACAAGTGTTCCGCCTGCAACTAATCGGGTTCTGACAATCTAACTTAGACCACGGTCAAGATCCCGCTGACCGTTCCTGCGTGTTGATGCATCACCCTTATAATTGCTTGTCGTGTTGTCTTTCGATCCTAGATGGACTTTGACTGGGTCGTTGATTGGGTGATATATGGTGCTAAGGCTTTACCCATGTTCTGTTTATGACAATGTTCTAGAGACGGACCATATAGAATATTTGTAGATAGAATATTTGTAGATAGTCAGGACTGCTGGCTGCGATTCAACCTAGATACTCCGGCTAGCGATCACGTGGTGAAATCATAGATTACCTGAAGGTCGCGTCAACTTGAAGTCCTACCGTACAACCCTACCTTTTACCTTTACATGGAACAACAAGGAACGGCACCATCCCAGTTACCTGCATCGTCCTCCAAGTACCACCACCCTTATTTCACTGTGTCCGAAGTTGAATATCTTTCTGAGAAACAGCGTGGTAAGCTCTCTGCCAGCCAGGAAGAGAAGGTAAGGCAGCAAGCATGTGGTTTCCTGGAAGTTGTAGGTGCGAAAATTGGATTGTGAGTAGTTTCAGCTTTGGGCTTCCAAATTCCCCGACCACCGATGACAGTCCCCGGAGGACGATTGCGACTGCCCAAAATCTGTATCACCGCTTTCATCTGTTCTTTCCGAGGAAAGATTTCAGTTACTATGTACGCGCGTCTTGTGGATCTATGATGCTCCTATACTAACCGCGGAACAGGATGCAACTCTCGCTGCGCTGTATGTGTCAACGAAGATGCACGACACTTTGAAAAAGCCCCGGGAGATCCTCATGGTTTCCTATGCTGTTCGATTTCCGGAGTTGGCAGCAAAATCAAAGACGCTAGGTGGTGAAGTTGACATGGATCCTATGGTGAGTCTCAGCCTACTCTGTCTAGGAGTTGCATTTAGGTCATTCAGACAGTCGAACACGATCGCCAGAGGCTTCTTGCTGTGGAGCGCTTGATATTGGAGACAATTTGTTTTAACTTCACTTCGAAGATGCCTTTTCCCTATGTTTTCAAATTAGGTCGAAAGTTGGGAGGTAATTCCTTGATCTCGTCTACTCGTTCAAAGATATCAAATTTCGCTTGTAGCATCCAAGACGCTCATCAAATTTGCATGGCGTCTCACAATCGATTGGTATGTGGCGGCTTTCTGTTTTAGCTGGCTTGGTAACCTCAACAACCTCTATGCAGCCATCGGACTCTTGTTCCTATCATGTACCCACCAAATACGGTTGCCTTGGGCTGCCTATATACATCTGCCCTTCTCTTGACATTGGAGACCCCTCCACCATCCAATACAACCGACGATTCAGCTCGACACATAGTCAGTCTTCTAAAGGAGAAAGCTGAATGGGAACAAACATATGTGGTGGAGGCAGAAGATTTGCAAGGTCAGTGTCTCATCTCTTGGTATTACGTGCGGTATACTGATATTTGCTGCAATAAAATACGACAGAAATCGCCCATCTCATCATCGACCTTCTCATTCAGGCCGCGCAAAACACATCTGCGAATACATCACCTAGAACTCCCTCTTCACCGTCCCCACATCCATCTCCGCGAAATCAACAATACTCTTCTACTGGTCCTCCGCAGCCGCCACCAGTTCCTTATAAAGCCGATCAATTGATTCACCTCAAGATTGCAATGCGACAGAATGAGTATCCGCCTCGACCACATCAGCCGCTCGCAGGATCCGATCCCAGTGCCTTGTACAGTGGGGAGGATGTTGCTCTACTCGGAAAGAATGAGGGTACCGTGCGATTTTTATTCGGGCCATCCAGTATTGTGGGCCAAGAGGTATGATTTGACTTTCGTGTAGTTGTAGAAATATACGAGAAACGTACGTCCTCTGGAGACCGATGTATGATTTTTATTCAAATCGCACGAAATCTCACCGGAGCCTGTTGGGCAACCAGTGCTGGCCTCGTTCAAACCACCATGTCTGCGTCAGAGGATGTTGAAGTATGGCCACCCCCCTCAACTCCTTCCGATCCCTTCCAAGAAGAACAAACTGTGTTGATCTTAGTAGGACTGGTTGCATCGGGCAAGGTAGAGCGCCAAACCGTTCGCATGAAGTCATTGATCACAGACTCAATGTATTCTACCAGTCTACTTTCGCAGAGGCTCTTGAGAGCCATTTCCCCAGGTTCCGCCGCTGCAATCAGGATGATCTGGGTAACAGACAGCAAGTCGAGGAACTTGCATACCGCACGCTTTGCGAAGGTCGCTCGCCTTGCATCGATCGGACCAATTTTAATGCCATGTACGTCGGTCAGAACTCACGCGCACTTATCCATGCAGACTACTAACGCCTCCGAAAAAGACAACGGTCCTACTGGACCGCGATAGCCCACGCGTTCCCGGAAACTTCTATCAGCATTATTGTCTTCGATACCCCCTATCATGTGAGAACGGAACCCGCGAACGGAAAAGGTCGAGGAACCGTTGCTGACTCCCCCTTTTTTTGCAGGTCTGTGCTTCTCGCCTCAAACGGCGTAGGTCCCTTTTTTTTCCCTCACGAGTTTCGAATCACTAACGTCCACCCCTTACTCTGGTTGGTTATCTTGGCATCCCAGGAACTTCGCACCCCACAATCAGGGATGCCCAACAAGGCATGGCCGTTTTGCAGAAATTCGCCTCGGACTTTCAGATGCCATCACCAGACGAAGGGTATGACCACATTCTCTACATTCGGCCGGCAGACCATCCAAGCCCCGAGTACACGCGGAATGATATTTTTTCAATCTTGGAACGTTTGAAGGTATCCACTCGGGATGCCGAAACGAACGTCACGCATGGCGCGGTGTCCTATTCGCGTACCGATCGAGCGCGTGGCCAGCGTGTTGCGATTGGCCACCGGGGTTTCTCGCTCCCAAGACGGGCTTCGTTTGGTATTTCTCGATACACAAACAGGGTCGGAGGCTCAGACAGTTCTAACTGGAGGCGTCCCAGCTCTGGTGTGGTTACTGATCGTGAGAGATCAGATCAACCATCAGTAGCAGTAGCAAATACACCCCCAATGGAAGGCTCAAAGGGGAGGGACTCGGCGGAGGAACGCCTAATAGTTCCTAAATAGGATCGCCCTGACGCGATGTATCTTCACGTACAAACTTGTTCGCCGGTGAATACTTGTCGTCCGAGTGCGTACAAATCGTGTAAGAGAATAACGCATCGGTAAACAGGCCAGGAGATTGAAAGGATCTAGATTATCGGAGTACATGACGGCGGAAAACCACATGTCGTTTACTAGGAAGGTCAATTTTATTTGTAATCATGTTGCACATACTCCTGCGCCTAGGTAATGACATGACAAACTCTGCGCTCATCCTCTGACGCGGCTGAAGGGCCCGCGACGTGCATGCGGTGTTATGCATCATGAGTCAGATTTTTCAGATTTGCCTTCCGCTTCAGCAGCTTGCATCTGTTTTCCTAAGATTTTTGCGCTGACCTAGGAAATCAGCGATCACGGTCAGAGTGTCGAAGTGGATCCAGAGAAATATTACAAACGTTCCGGATATGCATTGCGGCGCGATCGACACCGTTTTCTTTAGAACGTTTGTAATATTCCAGGGCCTCCTCGAGTTGGCCAGCTGCCCACGTCGGGTGAGATAATTTTAGGAACAATAAGAAGTCATTTCTATCACGCACTGGCTTCCAGAACTGCGGCGAGATTGAAGGCAATTTCAGGGTCTTCAGGTGAGATTGAGGCCGCTATGCTGGAGAACAATAGTCAGTGGTCATATATGGTAGTCGTGATGGGGTTACGTGCTGTAAATGATGAAGCGCCAGGTCAGGTCGTGAGACAGGTGATATTATGTATGCGCTGGCGAGGTCTGTCGGGGCATTCGTGTCAGCAGCGGGACCAGCCGGAGAAGAGACACATACTTGTGTGTGTGTCTGCGCTCGTGGGCTGTAGTGCTATCGATTCGTTCCAGGCCGAAATTGCGTCATCAAATTCCTCTGAACGAAATTGCCCCTGACATGTATTTTGGACCCGTGAAGATAGAAATCGGGCGTACTCAGGTGATAGTGCGTAACGCCCAGGTTGAAGAGGGCGCTGGCGTTGCGTTTAATTTCAACGCTGCGTTTGTAGAGTTCCTTGGCGCCCTGAACATCCCCTTCCTCGAGCTTCTGAGTGCCCTGCTCAAGACATTGCATTGCCTCGACTTCTGCAGGGTCGGAGGCCGTGGAGTGCGGAGTTGTGGAAGTAGCCCAGCCTTGACAGAGACAATTGTGTATCCAGCCCAAGTACAGACTGACAGGCAAGACTCACGTCTCAGGATATTATTGCTTGACCCACACGAGGCAGATATGCCACAGCGCGACGAGACGCGAACAGTGGACCTGGCAGGTGGACATAAACGGACTGCTCGGCTCGACAGAAACCGGCGTGCGATTATCCGCAGCTGCGGCGCGGAAGGCGTTGCGAACACACGCGCAGCCCGAACCGATGTGGTGTGCAACATGGTGCTAATTGTTCTCTTCGACTTTGGCAAATTTGGCAAGTACATATTGTCAAGTATGAATATGGAAATTATTTACCACGCATTCCTGTCTCGCGCTCTTGCAAATTTTCCAAGCCGTTCCGCTCGCTGCTCTGACTTGCGACTACAGATTCTTTCATTCTTTCATACATGGCCTCTCAAGATTCCCAGAACTCGCCTTCGGGGTCTCAAGACCCTGTGGCCCACCAGTATTCCCGTGATGGTGCCTCCTCGGGCGACAGTCCACTCACCGCAAATGACCTCCTTTTGGGTGCCTATGACCCCACTCGACTACACCCTCTCGCTCAGCTCGGGGACCAATTAGACTATCTCGTACTAGATGACGACAAGGTTAGCGAGTTACCAGGGGCCGGAACCGCCATTCCTTCTCGGGGTTGGAGTGATGACTTGTGCTACGGAACAGGAACTATGTACCTCGGTGGTAAGTCTCCCTCTTTATCGGCTCATTGACACGAGTCTTGCACGAGTTTTGTACGTTTAACTCGTGTGTTTTCTCCACGACTCCTTCTCACCTTATCTTAATGTCGCCACATCACCAACTTGGGCCATTCTTATTGTTTTCGACCTGTCACATGCTCATACATGTTTCCGCAAGGCTTGGCTGTAGGTGGTGTTTGGGGTGTGAATGAGGGCGCACGACGGCCTCTAGCCGTGTCGAACGCACGTCTTCGGATCAACAGCATCCTCAACTCTGTCACGAGAAGGGGTACCTTCATAGGTAACTCGGCTGGCGTACTTGGTGCGTTGACATTTCCCGTCGGCAATCCGTGCCAGCCGGCGCATGACTGATATGAGCCACAGCACTTGTCTACAATGGGATCAATTCTTCGATAGACTCGTTTCGCGGAAAACACGATACGACTGGCAGCATGGCAGCAGGCGCACTGACGGGGGCGCTGTTCAAGTCCACAGGTACGGGCGGATCCCGTGGTCGGTTTACGTCTTACTTATGTGACTATTTATTCGGACCGTTAGCTGGAGTTAGGCCCGCCTTTGTTGCTGCGACATTGATATCGGGATTGGCGGGTATGTGGAGCTACGTGAAGAAGAGCGTATGATCGACTGCCTGTAATACGATATACCACCACTACAATATTCTTTGCGTAGTTTCTTGAGATCGTTGGTCCCTACTGGTAAGCGCGCCCAATAAGATTGCGAGCAGAACGCGAGTCATCATTGCAGATATACGACAATATTCAAAGAAGTTCTCGTATATTGCCTGAATTGACCTGGCCATATCGGTCATTGGTAGATCTGTCAGACTGTTTGGCTACAGAGGTTCTGACACCCCTTGTGTGTCTTCCTTTGACCCCGAGCTCCGCTCCCTGGAAATGAGTGGGTATATGATCATGATCTGTACACACGAATGCATAAATGCCAAGTTCTTACCCAATGCCATTATAACTTCCTCCTCCAGGCAGCGCATAACGCCATTTCTTTGCCTCCCTTGCAGGCCGCTCTTTTCTAGTGGCCTATGCCAGCTTCTTCTTCTGACTGTGCCATTCGGTCAAAGGCTTCCACATGGGACAAGGCACTCGCTCAGAATGGTTTAGTATCTTCTCATGACTGCGCAATGTTTCCTACTCATGGCCATCACTGGCACCACGAATCCTCACCCCATAGCAGTGAGGGAGAGCATTCGGTAGGCGCTCTTGCCCACCATGCCTGCCACTGGAGTGGCACTGACATCGTCATCTGTATGTACCCTAGCACACCCGGCAAATACGTCCGATCACGCCCATCACGCCCATCGAGTATATACCCTCGTAAGATCGCTATTTTTCGTGGTGATGTCCGACTGAACGATTGTACGTGACCTCCAGAAACCACAAGAAACTTTTTCACGATACATCATGCGAGAGTTCCTGTGGCTCACCCCAGTCGGTCGCCAGTAGCGATCACTCCCGAACGCAATCGCCGCCTTCTGCGTGGAGTTTACCGCCGCAATCCGGGTCATCAGCTCAGGGCCAGAGTGGTGTTTGGACACAAGCGTCCACCACCGACCGATCCAGCCCCCTCCAAAATCAATTCCAACTGAGCCAACCGCGAGTCGGCTATTCCTCGTTTCTTCACGACAGTCAAACCAGGTATTTTAACCGCTGTGACGAGAGGTACCGATAACTCACGAGTACTCAACACAAGATCCTATCATCTTGATGTCGTGCAACACCCTCAAAGAACGGCCGAATTCGGATCTGCCAGCTTATCCCGGTTGCCGTTGGCACCTCCAATTGTCGTGCAGCTCATCGTACGAGATCGATTTGGGAATGTTATTATCCCGTAAGTATTCGTTAGCCTCCAGGGTAACAGAGATCCTGGAGATATATGATTTTTTTTTTTCACTGGCAGTGAGATGGAGCTTCCTTTCCTGGTCGCACATCTGTCGTTATTCTCGGATGACGGAACGCGACCACTTGACATGGGGACAGCGCCCAATGGGGAGGCGCCTCCGCGGCGGCTGCTTTACGGAAACCTCGTGTCTTCTCCTCAGAAGTTACGGGACCTGCAAGGTCACCTAGGCCTCTATTTTCTGTTTTCTGATGTAAGTATTCGCTGGCGGGGACGCTTTCAGCTCGGAATATCGTTGCTGCGAATATCACAGTGAGTAGGTGCGGGGACGTGGGGCGGGCTTTGCGAGCTGAACACTGGTTACCTGCCGCAGGACGGACGCTTCTGGGGTTATGAGCATCGCATCGCAAGGGACTGTGCTTGCGCAAGCCCGGACACGACCTTTTGAAGTTCTCACCCATGAAAATTACGTTGCACCAGGTAAGAATCATCAAGCTGATTTGAGACTAGCTCGTTTACGGTTGTCTGACGGCTCACCAGCTACGACACGTTTAACACAAAGTTTCCTACGACAAGGGGCACGAATTTATGCCTTTACGCCCAACAGTCCCTAGACCGTAGAGCCGTGACACAATCTGTTTCGCCAAGACCCAAAACCTTTTGATGCAATGTCGTACATCACTGCAGTTTCTAAGTAACCTTCGATCTTCTACAGTACCTATTTACACTCTGGCAACCCAACCCCACCATTACTGGCGTCACTTGGTCATAATCGCACGCGTTTTAGACACTGGGGTTCAAAGTCGTGGGATGACTGGATTGATCATGGCCTTCTGCGGGACAAGGGACGTGGCATGGTAGAGAGGTAGCGTGGAGACGACCTGACATGCCTGGGAATCGGTGCGGACTGTCAAGTGGGACAAGGCTGAATTCAAGCAAATACGAGCATAGCTGGGACAGGCACAAAGGGGATACATAGCCTGGGCACAGCGTAACGCAGCACGCGATGGCCTTCATGCACCAACACCACGCCATTGCCTTGAGGCGATGACTCCGTGAGACGCAGCACTGAGTGTTGTAGCATGTCCGATCGTGGGAACGCGGCTCTCGTGACATTTTAGGGCCGACTTGCAGCCCGACGACGAGCACGCCTCAGTCCTCCTTCCTTTCTCTTCATCCCCATCACTAGCATCATGGCTAACAAAGAATACTACGGCGGGCAACCCCAATACTACCCTCCCGCTGGTGTGTGCCCGCGCTACCCACCACACGCCAGTCCAGATCACTGACCAGGTTCCTAGGCCCGCCTCAGGGGGGATACTACCCTCAGCAGCCCCCTCAGTCTTATCCAGGTCCCGGCTATGGTCAGCCCCAATACGGAGGACCAGGCTATCAACCCCAACCTCCCCCACAGACCGTCTATGTGTACGTTGACGCCGTATCAGAGGCTCCGTCTGACTAACTTTTTTTTGTAGACAACAACCCACACAGAGAGGCGGCGGCGGCGAGGGCTGCCTCGCCTGTCTAGCTGGAGCGTGTCTCTGCTGCTGCGTCGAAGGTTTGCAGTCCGTTTTGGATTGGGATAGTGCTGACCGACGACTTTGACAGAGGCACTTTGTGACTGTCTATTCTAGGACTTTTTCATTAGTTATGCGTATCATACCACTGAGACACGACGTTTATCGATTCCACGACTATTTTGTATGAAGTGCTAGTTGAGATGGCATTGACGTTTCGCTACGGGACTACATGTAAATTATCTAGAGAATCGGATAATTCTGTTTGGCCTCCGGTTCGTTCCGTCTGCGCTGATAATTTCGCCCGCTTGTCACGCTGTCACTCCCTCCTTCCTCCAAAATCCTCAAAAATGTTGTCGAGGCTGCCCAAGGCCATCCTCAAGAGCCAGAATGCTCTCCGTGCGTCCCGCTCGACATTCGACCGTGTCGCGTCGGTGTGTCCGCTTTCGCGCGCTGTCGACCCGTCTCAAACTTTCTTACAGCAGGCCCGCTTCGCATCCTCCACCTCTTCCGCGAGCACTCAGGTCGGCCCACTCGTCTGCACCCACCCATCCACTGAAATTTTATCTCCCATTTAGTCCCTGCTGACCTCACGCGCGTCGCTCATTTCCGTCTCGCTCTTCTCCGCTGGCTCAATAGCATGGTATACCCATCTATACGGTACCCTCCCCTTCATCGGTGAGGTCCACGCAAACTCGCTCGCCGACGACGGCCTCCACCCTGTGGCGTATCCCTGGCCACACAAGGGCTTGTTCGACACGTTTGACCATGCCAGGTATGTCCACGCCGTCGTCCCTCCAAACCTCATCCGACCACCCTCCCCAGCATCCGTCGTGGCTTCCAGGTATACCGCGAGGTTTGTGCTGCTTGCCACTCCCTCGACCGTATTGCCTGGCGCAACCTGGTCGGTGTGTCCCATACCGTCGATGAGACAAGAACTCTGGCAGAGGAGATCGAATACACCGATGGTCCCGACGACAACGGAGAGATGTTCCAACGTCCCGGAAAGCTTTCTGATTACTTGCCTGCCCCATACCCCAATGAGGAGGCTGCGCGTGCCGGTAACGGCGGTGCCCTTCCTCCTGACCTTAGCTTGATCATCAAGGCCCGACACGGTGCCGCGGTATGTCGCCTTGTCGTGTTTGCGGCGCGTGCTTGATCCGTTTTCCAGGACTACGTCTTCTCGCTCTTGACTGGCTACATCGATCCTCCTGCTGGTGTTGAGATCCGCGAGGGCATGAGCTACAACCCTTACTTCCCTGGTGGGGCCATCTCCATGGCCCGAGTGTTGTTCGATGGCCTTGTAGAGTATGATGACGGTAAGCCTTGGGCATGTAATGAACAGAATTCGCTGGGTTGATTCCAGTGTCTCGCAGGCACGCCCGCCACGACATCACAGATGGCCAAGGACGTCGTCACGTTCCTGAACTGGGCTGCTGAACCCGAGCACGATGAACGCAAGCGGCTCGGTTTGAAAGCCGTCATCTTGTTCTCGTCCTTGTTCGCTCTCAGCATCTACGTCAAGCGCTTCAAATGGACTGTCCTCAAGAACCGGAAGATCTGTAAGTGTTTACGTCTGCATGCATCGTTTACATCGTTAACTCATGATGGTGTCGCAGTTTACAACCCACCCGTGGACAAGGGGCATTAGAGTATTGGTATACAGTGGGCGAAGGGAGTGATCCCTAGATTCTTACGGTCGTAGGATGCTGCGATATGTCGCATCTGCTAATGAGATTCGCTTTGCAATCGCTGCAGCGTGTGATGCAGAGATGAGGGAATGGACACTGCCAGTGAGCCATGTGGGTCTATAGCCTGACCAGTCCCGTGGGAATATCATAACCTAAGAAACTGAGTAACTCGGCGGCCCCAATTGCAGCTCGTCCGTTTACATACATCTCCCTCAGACTGCGGCCAGGCAAACTCGCTCGTTGTTCATCCAACTGATTACACTTCCCCATGTCCTCCGACTCGTGGCCGCCCCAGCTAAAGTGAGCCTCGTCCATCTCACATTCGACCCACTTTGGATCTGTCATCCTGTAGAGAATGGGTCGCAAAATGTCTGGGACAAATGAATGATATGAACAGGGCCGAGGCTCAGGCAGAGTTGAGACAGGTAATTGCTGACGCTTTCACCGCCAAGACGCTCTGGACCACAGACTGGGCCGGTGTACAACTGCAAAGGTGTCGTTTTTCTCCGTGTTAATCCCTGTACTGTCCCAAGTGACTGCCATCTCTGCTCGTGGATGCAGTCTAATACCAACGCCTCCCCCTACGCTCAAGCGTAAGATGTGGGTCGACATTGTTCGGTTCCGATGCAAATCTGCATCTCTGACAACGTACCAATTTTCATGGGCAGGAATGAACCTCAGATAACCAGCAAGAAAGCAAAGAAAGCAGCCATGCAAAAGAACGCAGCCACCACTCTCGATCTAGGTGACCAAGCAGCGCTCAACCGGCGCGCTGAGCGTTTTCAGCGAGAGCATGAAATAGAACGACAAAAGAATCTACGCGTCAACGGCAGTCAAAATGTTCTCAGAGCCAATTCTCAGGGTGCACATCTTCTTAATCGAATATGGAGAACTGATTCCCCGTCTCCGTTTGGACCTAACCCGGACGACCCCGAGGCGGATCAGGTTGGTTTGATTCCTTCATGTTTTGCCATCGACTGATAGTTTCTTGCAGAATGTACCTAATTGGGACCGCCATACCATCGTTGGGACAAACCCGGAGCTGTTCAAAGATTACCTCCGACTCACATCAGTAAGATCCTTCCTTCGCACTCCTGCAGATACTCAGCGTGCCGTTTTAGGAACCCAGACCCGAAATGATCCGGCCTTATCATGTGCTGCAACAGACACTTCTCGAGTTGAAAAAACGCTGGCGAGAAAAGGTTTCATATGACTGGATATGTAACCAGTTCAAAAGCCTGCGCCAGGATTTGACGGTATGTTGTACCTTTTGAAGGTCAATCTTGTCTTGACATCCCTTTCTTCCCTTGTTTGTTACAGCTAATAAAAAACGACTTTACCGTTCAAGTGTATGAGATCCATGCACGCA
>JBBPQZ010000133.1:0-24296 GCA_038092795.1 Boletus rubissimus
AGTTCATATTATAGACTATCCATCCCTGAAGTTTTGTGGAATTCTGACCGTGAGAAGTGTATGAATTTTGACTCCTCGGGTCCTTCTGTCATGGCCATGCATCAATTCAACTTGGTGCAGGTCACCGTCTCCCATTAACTGACGAAGAGACCTCAGGTTGGCCATTAGCAGATTCGGTCCCTGGATAACATGTTCCATGGAGTGCCATAACCCAGACTTTTCAGTAAGTTTTTGATGAGTTGGAGTTTCAGGATGGTCTCCAGCTGAGTGGGAAGTGATTGAAGGGAGAGTGTCAACGTCGTCGACTGAACAAGGAGATGGGGTAGATGACAGAGTGGTAGATGACATGGCAGATGAAGTTGCTGATGGAGAGCGAGAGCAGGCAAGAAAATATATCAAGAAGGGATGAGGGAACGAGGCGACTTCACTGAGCCTTATATACACGAAATTGAATGCTGGTTTACTGTGAATCGGGGGAATTGAGTGCGTAGAGAAAGACGTGGGCCTGCCGGTTTTCAAAGTGCGACAGTGTGCAAAGATCAAAGTCGTGCATGTCGGGTTCCAGAAAAGGATCTCCGTCATTGACACGTCCATCGTAGTTCCAGATTTTGCCATTGAGACAAAGATGGGCAGAGAAATGGAAACCACCCAGATAGATTACTCCCACTAGGACATATCGTGCCGTTCTGTGGAGATGCGGAATGCTGATTAATTTGCACGGCACCACCAGATTGAGTGGGACGCATTCGAAAAACAACATCGGCGGAGTGGTTGGTAAGTGAAGAGAGTTTGCATGATACCTCAGCCTTGGGATTGCTCCATCGTGTGGGTGTATAGAGGGATGGAAAGGTAGCATGATGTTGGTGAGTGGAAGACCCTGACTTCTTGGCACATGCCTGACGAGTTGCCAGGGGAAGCAAGTGCTCGAGAATTAAAATTGCCAAGGTGCCAACTGGACCAAAGCATGGAAACACAGTAGAGTTGTGTGCATTGAGATGATCCCGAAACTTATCTTGATACCTGTGAAACGGATCTTACAAGAATAAATTGGAATCATGCTCTTTGAGTGTGTGTATGCCTTGGTAAGGTCTGTGAAAGCATTACTGGTGGACCGGAAACTTCGTCTCAGGAAGTCATCTCCAGCTCGGTAAGCATAGAAGAGGACCATGAAGATGCTATCATAAGCACACGACTGTCCGTGGATGTCCACTTACAACCAGCACTCGGCGGAGATTGAGGTATCGGAGTCAGTAGATGGGACTCAGACACAATAAGTTTCCCTACAGCTTCGACTTTCATTTGCTTCTTGGAATGAGTAGATGTGGCGTCAGTGAATATCTCTGAAAACATGTCAACATCATCATGAGTTGCCTTCCTTTTAATGCCAGCACTCACGCCATTAGGTCCAGACGGATCCAAAATAAATTCTGGTTTCAGAAGAAAGGTCTCTACAGATTGTTTAGCTTTAGCATCTGGCACGGGTACCATATCACCTGCGTCCAAACCATATTGAATACAGGTGTTAAGTTCCAGGGCTTCAAAACGCTGTACCTCAAACAAGAGGTCCGATGGAAGTGGCTTGTTAAGTTCATTGAGTGCTACCCGTTGCATCAAGCAAAGGCCATCTCGAGTTGTTGCGCGCGATGCAGCGATATATGCACCAAAACCACCATCAGAAAGATTAACTGGCAGTTGGAATTGAGCGACACGGATTTTTTTCCTTCAAGCCATCAGGTTTGTCGAGCATAGTTGTGAAACTCCAGGTAACTGGAATAATTGGAAACCATGACTTCCGAAAACCTGTTACTTCCACTTTGCTGTGTGGAAATTCGACTAGAACACATGTGGCATATGTGAACCCTACTTATGTGAACCCTACTGGACAAGTTGCCGTGAAGATCTTCCATACCAATCCTTGTGAACCGTTTGTGATTCTGAGATCTGTGGATATATTGTGAGTAAAAGAACTGAGCCGGGGAGTGACTGTGGCGTGGAAGCAACACTAAGGTTAAGCAGAGTTCTGTGTTCGCCAAGAGTTAGTTGTTTGTGAGAACATTTGTCCAACATGAAGCAAGTTACAACATCCATTGTATCAGGAGCCTGGAAGTAGACTTTCTGCTGATTAAGCGCTTCCCTCATTTTGTTGGTAGCCACGATTGCAGCAGCCCTGTAATTACTTTCAGTGCTTATGTCAATGCCATTGGGTATCTCGGCTGATTTCACCACTCTGGTATTGAAGAGATCTACGTCCTGAAGTGTGGATTCTCGTTTCCACAATTGAAGCACTGCATTATCATACTCTGGATCACTTTTCATCCGCTGTTGTTCTGTAAGGTTTACCACAGTGTCAACCGTTTTCCATGCCAGTCTTCCCAACCCTCTCTTGATTTCTCCATCAGTTTGACCAGCATAGCGCGAGATCGGAGAGTATAATGGTGTTCCGCCAACTGGAGGGTACTGAAAAAAGTCACCCAAGGATATGATAGCCATGCCACCAAACCAAAGATCGGGTTTTTCTTTCGCAAATCGAAGACTGTGATCAATATCAGCCAGTAGTTCAAGTCCGGTGAGAGATGCTTCATCAAGTAATACAAACCCGACATTCTTCCATTCTTCACGGAGTTTAATGTGTTCTTTCACAGAAATCAAAACAGAATAATCTTCGCCACTCTCTCCGGGGTTTCTATTTCCCTTTCCTTTCCCTTGTTTTTCAACTTGATCTTAATTCCTAATCCCTTGTGTATGGTTGTTCCATTAATTAATGCTGCCGCAGATCCTGTAGGAGCGAAAAACGGATCATGTGGCCACAGCCATAATGCGCCATCACAGATTGGACTGCATTTACAACATAAGTTTTACCAGTTCCACCAGGTCCCATCATGAGCATTGTAAGTTGAGACTCATCCTGATTGCATTTCTCAACATACTTGTTGATGAAATGCTACATGATAATACAAAATGCTAACCATTGTTTTTCGTTTAGATTATGTTTCTTCCCAATATTTGCTACCACATCACAAGGTGTCAAAATGCCACTCCGGAGAATCGGAAATTGTGGCGCCTGTCGCCAGACAGGGCATGGAACCAGTAATGAATTTACACTCGTGACTGATTTATGTCTCAGCAACCAGATTTTGTTGATGTACTTCTATCTGTTGCACTCTGGACTGTGGAGGTTTTTTTGTCTGGATCAGAGGGAAGATGAGCAACAGCGCGTGACAACAAAGAAAGCATCTCATAGTAGTCTTGACACCCATCTTTGTAATATAGTCCGAAATATAGAACATTGCAGCCTTGGCACTCTTGCCTGACAATATACATTTCAGATCATGGTTATGACGGCAAAAAACAAGGATGTAGCAGCTGTGATAATTGACATTTCCATCTCGGCATGAAAGGGCTACAGAGTTAGTTTCAGGATCAAAATATGAATCTTCAACAATTTCATGGGGGAAGAGAAACCGGCATTTACCCTCATTACCATACTTGTGACAGACTGGGCAGCATTGATGTTGCTGCAAGGCCTCACCACACTTTTTTACCTCTGTCGTGAAGATTGACTCCCATTCTTTCAACTCAACATCTCATGCACCCTTGGACTCGGATGTCAGAGGTTTAGGTGGTCGTTCAACATGAGGTTCAAACTTGTGATCAATTGGGGTTTCAATATCTGGTAAATGAGGTTGTATAATGTCCTCAAAGAATGTGGAAAAGCGTCTCTGAAAATTTACATTGTGTAGCCAGCAATGAATTTCAACTGGATTTGCACCTCCTTTCAACCATAGAAGGAAGTGGCCATGAAGAGAACCTCTCTTTGTGTACTCGGTGGTTCCATAGAAAGCTTATAAATGACCAAAAAGACTGCCCTCTGGTGATGATTGCCATGTTCTGTAATCCCATCCAAGTAAGTATTCAAAACAACAACGTATGGAAAACTCGAAAAAGTCAGCTTCAACAACAAGGTGAATAGCACAATCACGGGCCGAAACAAGCCAAGGAAATCATTCGGACAAGTCAACAGTGTGGTCACCAAACATGACTTGAAAGATAGGACTATGAGCAACACTTGGATTGAATGTAAAAAAAAGATGAGGGAAACTGAAGTGGCCATAGTAGCTATGAATCTCATTATGGGTGTAAATTTTTGAAGCTTCCAATCCTGGGATATGTGCTGAGATAGTGCTGACATACTGCAAGAGACTGAAGGCATTCTTTGCCTCAGGAGACATGTCTGCAATTTTGTGTTCTTGTTCAAGATGTGAGGTGACATGGTTCAATATCTCAGGCGAAATTTTGGTGAGCTTCTCAGCAACCCAGTTAAAATTGGACTTCTTGCACGTGAATGCTGTGTAGAGGTGAGCTAAATGGCATTGGTGGATATTGAGTGTGACAAAGAGAAAGCTCTGATGATAACAAAAAGAATGGTCAGGAATGTTGAGCAAATATTGTACTTGCTGTTGAAATGATAGAGGCATTGGCTGACTTTTGTCTTCAAACCCTCCAATCCCATATGGAAATAGAGTCGGGTACAATACAGGGAAGAGATCTGGGTTGTTGTACTTGTTGATGGCTTGTGATCCCTGGTGGATGATGAGATCAGGAATTGACAAGGAATGAGCAATGAGATTCCTAAGTGCTGAAGCAGTAAATGTATGACACTGATTTTAATGCCATCTGGGTCAGAGACACCCATCTTTTCCAAGAACTGGAACAATGTCATTCTCAGGGTAGAGCATGGCAATGTCGCAATGAAGAGGTATATGACATTCTGCTTCAGCTGTGGCAGTCACTTCAAATATTTTTTTGAAAGCAATTTACTATAACATTTGGCCAACAAGAATTAACAATAGATTGGTCAATGAGGGTGAAGAATTTGCTTTATTCTATAAGAAAGGAAAGGGTTGGATTTAGATGTGATGAAAAAGTTATGAGTTCACCTTTATCTTTGTCTTTTTTTCTGGGCTTGTGAAAGCCACAATGCCAATGAGGTTGATGAGAAGTGGGCTCTTCTGAAGGTTGCTGAGTGTAGTGAAGACATTTGCCTGGCAAGGAGGTCAAAAACCCAACTTGAATATAAATAGGACAATGGACTAATGAACCTACTTTTGCCATTACATTGGAGCATTTACTTATTGTAATGCCCAACCAAAAGAGAAAGGCCAAATTATCACATCAAATGATGTGATTAAGAACCCAATACCATTGGCTGGACTAAACAGCAAACAAAGAGATAGAAATGAGGTGAGAAGAGAAGAGACTATCTTTAATCACACTAGCAAGAGCTAGCAGAGTGACAAGTGAATTAGACTGGGAATATTCAGTCAAATACAGCTAGTTTATATATATAATTAAGTGACACACAGACCATGCTGTGTATCTTCCAATAAAAAAATTAAGTGGCAGGTGTGTCAGGGTAAATGCAAAAATGTGATGGAATAGTATTTCAAAGATCTATTAAATGAGATGTGAGAGAGGGTGTTTTATCCCATGGTCATGCACTTTAAGTCACATGATAATTGAAGTTTGAATTAATAAAGTCCAAACTTAAAGTTAAATAGTAGAAGTAGAAGTGTTTGTAACATTACCCCCTCTTTAAGACTTATATTCCAGATGAGTTGCCTCAAAATATGTATTCACAAGTCCTTCCAAAGAATAAAATAGAGAATCAAATCCATCAATTGAAATACCCCTAATATTTTGTGGTGCTGAGGGATGTTGAGCATGGAACTTGGCAATGGCATTTGCTGAATGTGCCAAATTACTAGCAGGTTTCTATGTTTGGTCTGTTTCATCATAGCTCCTTCAGTTAAGTGTCCCAATGAGTTATCATTTTGAAATGACTACCATTTCATCAGATGTTATTCAAATCCCTTAATTATTGCAGTGGCAGAGAGCCTAGTGTGTGTATGTTATTTCATACACTCATAGTCTAGGGTTAGGATCAGTAGTTATTGGGAATTATTGCCTTTAGTACAAAACATGCAAACATTGGGATACTTATTTGAGCCACTGTATCCTTTTTGCTTGCCATTTGGTAAGTGATCTGATTCATTACAGAGATATTGCTCTAGATCTTGACTAACACCCTCAGTTTGTTTATTAGTTTGAAGATGGTAGGCAACAGACAATTTCTGAGAAATCCCTAGTGAAGCAGAGAGCTGTGAAGTAGAGTCTGAAACAAATTGAGGTCCTTTATCTGAAATTATTGTAAAGGAAAGTCCATAAATATACCAAATATTGTCTTGAAATAGAATAGCTAAGTTCGTAGATGAAATAGTTTTATAACAAAGTACAAAGGTTACATCTTTGGAAAAGTGATCTACAATGACACAAATGGCACCAAAAGAATGGGATGCTAGGAAACCAGTTATGAAGTTTGTTGATAAGTCTATCCATGGCTTAGTAGGTACTGGTAAAAGAATAAGTTTGCATGCCAGTGCTTTAGACAAACCCTTCATGAGAGCACACACCTGGCAGTAATTGATATAGTTTTTTTACATAAAAAGTAACATCAGGCCATGTGAAGTGCTGGGTGACCAAATTAATGGTTTGTCCTTGTCCATGATGTCTAGAGATAGGGGCATCATGATATAAGTCTAAAAGTTCAAGGCATAAAGATTCAGGTACAAAGACTTTGTTTTTGTCATTTTTATAGATAGTGTTAGAAAAGGAAAAACTGTCTACTTCTTTTAGCTTTTTTGTAAATTTTTGTAAAAAGATGAAGAAAGGGAAACATTGTTGATAAATAAATTGTCCCAAAATACTATAATATTGGTATTGTGGTCAGGTGTTGCATCTACATAATCAGACTGACTGGAAAGTGCATCCATTAGAACTCCTGGGCATGTAAATAATAGCAAAATTATATTTTTGCAATATAGCATGCCAATAGGCTTGGTGCTGAGATAAATCTTGTGGACACTTCCAGAATTCTAGATTCTTGTGATCAATCCATCTTGAAGTGGGTGTAACTGATTAGGTAATGACACCATTTTTTTAGGGTGCAAATGGCTGCAAGTAATTCTTTATTGTATGTAAATATAGTAGGGTATGTATGGAATGTATGCATAGATCATGCTGTGTACATAGCCACTAATCATGAATAGACAAAGGCCAGGAAAGAGTCACAATAGAGATTAAGTTATGAAGTCTTGAGTCATGAGTCATAGCAGAAATGAAGTGATAATGCCAAAGGGTATAGTACATAGGATTATGAATGAATTATAATGGAAATAAAACTAAGAGGATGACATGAGAGAACAGATCTATCTGGCAGAAGAAATAATATGTCATGTGAGAAAAAGAGAAGTAAGCAACAAGGTACATATGAGTTGTCATTGTCAAAGTGAATGAAAGAGAAAATTGTAACACTTACCATATATTCACAATGTGGTCTATCACACATTTAACACCCCCTCCAAAATGTACCATATAACATCTTGTGCATCCATAGCATCTCATTTAATACTGTATGTATTGTATCAATGCCATCATCAGACAGCTCATCATCTTTCCTAGGCCATATCCTGTGCACCTACATCCTTCTATCTCAATTACTATCTTTCCATTTTTTGTTTGACCATTCTAACCATTCAATCCACTTCCTTTTCAACACTTACATCTGCTCAACCAATGATATACATATATACATATGTATATATCATTTGTCTTATATTTGAATAATAGAAGCTCCTAATCATGTTTAATATCTTGTTATGACATGTCATATTCCACATTTCATAGACCTCTAAAAATGTGCAGTATTACATGGTAAATACACTATCAATTACTTTCTTTACAGAGCTACATAATTTTATCTCAACCACCATATTGTTTTTTTTGTTCATTTCAACCATTTCAACCATTCCAAGTTCTGCTTCCTATTTAAACACTGATACCTGTTGCACATTTCAAAGAATCCATGAGATGTTCTGTATAGCACATGTTAAGGACCCTTGGAAATGCATCCTATATAGCAGTTCACTTTTGGAACTGTATCACAAATTATGAGTTTTATTTGCTCTTTCTACCTTGATAATGAACATTCTCTTTCCAGACCCTATTATACCCACATTCTTCCAGAACTACTCACTAGCCAGATATCTTAAGGGTAGTGAATGGAGTCAAGAATGCCAACAAGGCATACACTAACATCATCAGCTGATGTATAGTATTGTGGCACTCACTAATAGGAATCCAGAAGACATAAAAGTTCTTTACCATTAGTTGAGCAATATTTTTGAAGTGGCAGTCAATATTTGCCCTTGTTGTTTTGCTCATCTAGTAAGAAAACTTAGGTGAGTGCCTTTACAAGCACTTGCATTAATGCAAGTGAGTCTTTAACATAAAGTATTTGTTGCTACTTATGTATGAGCCTGATCTGCATTGGTATTTTATACATTGGCAAATTGACTTGCTATTTCTTCAATGAAATTGTTGTCCATGATAGGAGAGTATATTGGGCATATCAGGCAATAACCAATCATCTGTTCATTGAATAAAGCTTTGGTTGCTTTCAATAGGGGTAGAATTTTGCAGTTTTCAAATGGTGCTATGGCTGGCTGAGACAGTGATTACAACTGACTTGGATTCAATTCAACATTTTGTGATGTTGGCTGTCAGGAAAGATAGAGACAAGGCTTCTTACACACTTGGCAGTCTGAGTGCAACATGATCTAGGAGAAAGAAGATTGGTAAAGCTTGCTATAGGTTTTTCTAGATAACTTAATACCCAGGTAACATCAAACTGATCTCCACAAAAGAATTTTCTGGGATGAGCAGGAGCCAATACAGCCACAAGGTATTGGGAAATATAGTTGTTTTTGGGCCTTGTATTGCTGGCATCTGAAATATTATAGCCTGACCTTACTTGAAGGTAGTAGGAAACAGGTCAGATGCCACTGGTTGGTGGTGACTGATCATGTTTTTATATGGAGCTGGTAACACAGATACAAAGCCAAATTGTTACAAGTTGTCCCCCTACAAGTTGTGCAATGGCTGATAAAAGTCAATGAAAAGCACAGATAGCTGGTAATCATATGCAGGAGGTTGAGGGGAAAAATTAAAGTACTCATAGAATTAGAATGATCTCAGATACTAGTAGCTCAACTCTTATGTGCACTCTCATTGGGTCTTAATTTCCAAGCTATGGAACTAGATGACCTATGTACATATATATGATTGTTATCACAGGATGATGCTTTTGATTGGTATGATCATACATAGCTCTGATTGGCCCTGCAAACTATGCATATGGACAGCTATGAGTTTAGTACTCATGCACAAATAAATGACCACATTGAGAAGTTGCTGGATGACATGTTACAATAGTTTTTTCAATGACAGGCATATTTCAATGGTAGATAGAGGGTAGAGGTAAAACAATGCAAAAAGTACTAAAGAAATCATACAACCAGGCAGTGGGGCACATAATTACATACTAGGCCATTTATCCTGTGACCTGACTTTATAAAGTTAAGTTCAAATTAGCCAAGTCAAGATTACAAAATCCACCACTCACTTCAGTTGTAACTAGCAGCCATCAAATTCTGTAGTGGGAATCTTACATCAATACATGGGAATGTATTTGTGCTTCTGCTTCAAGAAGATTTAGTGGGAGATCTAAGGTAACCATTGATGTTAGTTCTTTCAAATATTCATGATTCTTGAATTCAAAGAGATGGTTGAAATACTGAATATTTGGAACAGATTTGAAAATGTGGAGACTTTTTTCAGTCCATTGGTGAATATGTTTCAGAAGCTTCTAATAATGTTCAACCTCTTTCAACTCCCACATGGATGCTAATGCATGAAGGCACACTTGTTTCATCTATATAGCCTCCTTGAGTGCTTTGTCAGGCAATTTAGTCTCCCTGATGCCAGATATGAAAAGCTTCCTTCCATGTTATTACAGTAAATATGGGATCCAGAGAGACACCAAACCAGACCTTTTTCATCTTCCTTAAAATAATGCAAGAGCCAGCTCCTGCTTTGAAATTCTGCTATATAAAGCATAATTCAAGGGTATCTTGAAGATCAGGAATTGTATAACATGTTTGAGATGATAGCAAGTATCCCCTAGCTTGAGAAGAGGATGAAAGCTCTCCAGGTGTAGAGATTGGGAAAGGTGATAAAGAGTTTATAGTTATGCTAGTGGTTGATGAAGGTGTGATAAAGCTCTAACCAGACTTGGAAAGCAATCTTTGATCAAAACATGTGGACTCTGGACTGAATGCCTCTTGAAAATGAGTGGGCTCAATATCAGAGCCAATAGATACTTTGGGGTAGATTATCATAACAAGCTATGATGTATGAAGGGAGGGGAGTATGGAGTTTCAAGTATACTTCAAGTATTTAGTACTTTATCAAGGCAATTACAAGCCCTGTGCACTCAACACAATAAGTGGAGTCTAAAAGACATTGCAACTTTCATTTTCAAAATCTAACTTGGATAGGACTAATAGATGGTGAGTAGCAAATGAAAAACTCTAAAACAATCTGAATTAGTACTATATATTTCATCCAACTGCTTTTGCTGCCCCCATCACACATATAATGCAATGTTTCAGTCCTGACATGTGCTCAGGCACTATCTCAATCTTCATCAGTCTTCAAGGCCTTAGAATTTTAATGCAATGGTTATTTTTTGTTGTTCCCCCTTTAATCAGTAGCAAAGTACTGCTTGATATATATTATCCATTTTCAGGTTACATTGTTTGATGCAGTAAAAACTTGTTTGAGGAGATAAAGGATAAACCCTCTGTGAAGAAGAGGGAGGTCAACAAGTATTATTCATTTGTGTCTCATGCCAAATGGTTTCTGAAACACTGGCTGACTGACAATCTCATGCAAGGTCAAATAAATGAGTTTCTCTCTCCCTTTGTGTATAACTGATTTATCTCATTTCCCTGTTTTTCTACTAGGCAAGCCAAATACAACAGTTTCATGAGTTTTAGTGGCCCTTCTTCAGGTCAGCCAAAAAGCTGTTGGCATGGGTTGGTACTTTTATACCTAGTATTTTAAAGTTTGGTTCAGTCCGTTTTTTTATGCCAAAATAAGGCAACTAAACTGTAACTGGTCCAAAAAACTGGTTTTAAATCCCCTACATGGCAACTGGACTAATTATAACCAGTTGCAACTAAAACTGGTCTACCATGTTGTATTTCATGGAATCCATGCTTAGAAATGGCTGTATCAGAGTTAGAATGGTTTATTGGCTATATCTAGAGCCAATAATCACATAATTCCGCTCATACATAAATGGTTGAGATATGACCATTTTCACATCACATGTCATTTTGAAGATCATAATTGTGTATGTTAGTCATATATGGCTCAAATAAATTCCAGAAAATGTGGAAAATTTACCCAAAATTACCAAATATGGTAATATACATAGGATGTGGCTGTATACCAATTGCAACAGGTTGCAATCAGTCCTAACCAGGTGTTCAAAGTCCTTTAAACCTAGGCTACTATAATTGCAACTAGTCAGCAACTATTACAAACACCCCTATTTACACTACACTACTATATATCTACTTCAACATTGGACTTTCTTTATTCAGACTTCAACTATCATGTGATCCAAAACATGTGAGCATAAGAAAATATAACCTTCCTTATGCTACCTTTATTAACTTGAGAGTGCCACCTGTGTTGGCAGATACCATGCTTAGGTGGAGCAGGGTTTCCCATTTTGTATTGAACTCTGTTGGTTTGTTGGGTGATATATGTATATTTGTTGTATTTTAACAATGAATACAAAAAATGACTCTCTAAAGGAGGATTGATGAAGAGGATGAGTACTGTTATCATCATTGGGATATTTCTGATATAACTCAGTGCAGTTCTTTAACAGCATAGATGAAACATTCAATGAACTAGGAAATTGCCTTATTTTTGCAACACTCATAGACTATGGCAAAGCTCAGATCAGTTCTGTGAAGGAAGGTCAGGTCAGGTGCCAGTTGGTGAAGCTGATGTTTGATTCAAGAGAGGACATTGTGTTTGAATATATGGAGGAGTTCATAATAATACTCAATGAGCCTGTGGTGCATGAGTTTTGTGCATACAATCACAGATTGGCAATGGCAAAGGTATACACAGGTCATGGAGGAGGAAGAAGGGGACCAATGGTTGGATATATAGTTATAATGATGACATATGGTACAGGAGAGGGGAAGTTGGTTCCAATCCATCTTTTAGACATTTTAATGCTGGTTGCAATATTGGAAAGGTGCATGTACAATATGTGATAGGCAATATAATGAGGATGATATTGGGTTTTATTTATAGGAAACTGAGGGGAGAAATGTGAAACCAAGACCTTCTCAATAAAAAAAACCCCCAAATTAAGAGGGAAAAAAAAAGGTTAGTAATTCATTTGATACAAAGGCAGGGTCAAGTAACTGAACTCAAGCAAACAGTGAGTATTTGGACTTAATTAAATGGTGTATGAGGAAGTAAATGTAAATGATGAGAATAAGCCAAACAATACAGTAGAAAATCAAGTTGGGAAGCAAGTTGGTAGTTGGAGATGGTGTTGTCAGAAAAAAAAATGGAAATTCATTCAAAATAGCCAGCAGACTTCCTGTAAAAAGTGTTAACAAGACCAGTGACTGATCAATCAATGCACTTATGTCTGCAGGTGGATGAAATCAACAACAAGCAAATGAAGAATAATGAAACATAACAGGCATACAAGCAGATAGAACTAGAGAGATGTTGGTGACAAACATGAACAGAGGACCATTTCAAATGAATCAGACCCACTGGCAACAGTCAGTAATGTTGGCCTTTCTTAGATAAAGATGTGGTCTCATTTTGAACAAAAGAGGAGGTGAAGCCAATGATTGGATGCTGAAAAGAGGATGGTAGATGTTATTTGATGATGGAAAAAACAGTGTTAGGGGCATGTAGAATGTGAATGGAGTGAATGTTGGCGATAAACATGTCTTTGGTTTTAAAAGTATAGTGAGACAAAGTGAAGTGGATTTCCACTAAGGCTCCTTGTAGCTCATGTTGGTATGTAGAGGGGTCAATAAGTTGATTATCAATGTCATAAGCAGGAACAGGGATAGCCTGGTGAGTGGTCTTCATTTTCTCCAACTTGTTTGCACCAATATCACAGCTTACAGGCCAGTTGTCAAGGGGAACTAATTCTTATGAATAGGAAACTTGAAGTTGAGCATGAAAGATGTGATAAAACATGAGAAGTGGCATATCATCAAACTCTCTCTCTCCTGGGTCAAGGGAGATATGCTTAGAAACATTTAGTAATGTGTATGGAATAATAGATAGAATAGCTTACCTTGAACAACACATGTTGAAATTTAATGCAGTTATCACATATAAAGCTGACATGTAGAGCTTCTTTATGGGTTGCAATCACCAATTCAAGGGTCTGGGCATGAGAAATGAGAGCAGTGAAGTCACTGCAGAATAGATTGATTTGAGATGCTGTGCCAACACAGGACTCTTTGGCATCATACAAGTGAGAAATGATGGTTGAAGGTCCACACCAGTTGACATCTGTTATACTAGAGGATAGCTCCTAGCTAACAACAAGCAAGAGCAGCCAATCAAAAGATGGCAGGAAGACTCATAGAGCAATGAGGAAGACACACAGCTTAAGGTAACAACTGAAAAACATGAAAGCCAGAAAGCTACACTGATATTGCATAGAACTAGCTGGGAAATATAGTACAGGGAAGTGGCTATATATATAGTGTATAGAAATGTGCACAGACCATGCTGTGTATCTAGCCAGTGACCATAAGTAGACAAAGGAAAAAAAGCAAGTCACAATAAAGATTAAATGAAGAAGTGACAAGAGACAATGATAACAAAAATGAAAAGACAAAGGAAATAGAAATGAAGTGATACTACTGAGGATAGGGCATAGGATTATGAGTCAGAAGAGAACAAAGGAGATGATGTGGCTGAATGGATATATTTGGTAGGAGGAAGGGCACATCATGTGAGAGAAAGAGAAGTGAGTTATGAGGAGCGAGTGGTGAGCATCAAAGTGAAAGAAAGAGAAAATTGTAACAGCACCACTAGTAAGGAAGAAACCTTGTTTTGAAAGAATGAGAATTGCAGACAAACCAGCCAGCTGCATCTCTGAATCATTAGATGGCATAAGAGGAGTTAGACATAAAACAGTCTTTCTACTACTCACAGCCCACTGAATATAATCAAGAGTTGAAGTGTTAGTTATATATAAGCTAGTGTGGAGGAGTTGGTCTCATGTATCAATAGTGGACACCAAAGACAAAGACATGATGGAAGACAAGAGAGAGATGAGAATGACTATTTTGAAAGACCACCATGGTTTATATAGTTTGTGGGCAATCAAATTTGAAAGGTTAGTAAGTGAAAGATAAAGAGTATATGAACATCTAGGTTGATGGAGGCTTACAGAGATGAGATGAGTGGAATGTATATTCAGGAAACAATTAACCCTAGATTGATGAGTTATGCTAATGCAAACTGTGAGCAAAGTTTGAAAGCCAACAAGTATGCATGAACATTTGGTCTGTGCATGATGACCAACTTCTATTATGTTCCAATAGTTGGCATTTGCTTGGCAAGGTGGTTAAGGGCCTGCAAACATGAGGTCAATGCATAATGAATGATATGTACTATGCTTGGTTGTTTCACATGAGCTTGGCATGTAGACCTGTGATGTTATGGACTCAGTAGGAATAATTGTTGGATGGAAAGATAAGGTAATAGGGCAGCAGGAAAGAATTGAGATGTGAATGGTTAAATCTGAAAATCTTTGGCTGTTGATAACATTTCACTTTCTTCTTGCACCCAGGATCTCATTGTTATGATTTTTGTTCCAGGACACTGTAGTGAACATTAGACAATGGAGGATAAATTGCAAGCCCAAATGATGAAGCTTTTCAAGATCAAAATCTCAAATCATGTCCAGAGGTGTTACACCATTTCTTATATTGCATGTAATATGAAGAAGTTGATGGTGGATGAAATCCTTTGCTCAGGATTGCCAAGTTTGCAATCAGAGTTAAGAGAGCTGGGTGCCACAAAGAACGTGGCATGAAAAGGATGTCACAAATAAAAACAAGTGAAAGATGAACTTGGGAGATGAACATACATGTGGATTAATATGATGGAAGACAAGGATGGTCAGGAAGATGAATTCATGCTGCTATCTTCAGATGAGCAGTGACATGAACGATACCAGGCCTTTCATGATGCCACAAATCCCTCTGTTTTACATAGTCGCATGTGTAGCATTTATGAAAATGAATATGGGATTATGGATGAGAAAGTATCAACCATTGATTTTCATTCAATATCTAATCAGGCATGTTTGCACCCACTGGTGCCTTATAAGGCCCATGATTTGTCTGAAAGTGCATATGAAGTTATAGATTGTCTTTATTTGTTGTTAAAGCATAACTGGTCATTACGATATCTTATTGACCTTAAAGGAACATACATATTGCAACTCAAGAGGTCTTCTGTTTGTAAATATTTGCTTACTATGTCACTGCCAGCTGCAAGAGAAGAACCAACCAGGACCTCCACAGTTAGCACTTGCAAATAGGATGTGGGTAGGACAGGTTTTTTGGAAACTGCAACACTAGGATTTATCCTAATTTTATTAGACATAAAACATTTTGACCTTTCTCCATTTGACATGTTCTTTTAAATAATTTATATCTTACCTTCCTGTGGTTCAAAATACATGACTAAGGGACAGATAGAAGGCTATCAGTTAGTAAAATATTTCATTTCTATAGTAAAAAATATAATTTCCATGGGTTAGCAAAAGGCCAGTTACAACTGGTTGCAACTGATGTAGGTCCAGTTCTTTTTGGACTGATTGCCAATTGCTAGTTCCTAGGATCTTTCCAGGACCAGTCCTGGTCTGATTGCCTAATTTGAAAGGTAAAAAACTGGACTGGACTGGACTTTTAAACACTAGCTGGTGCTAGTGGGCATTTAGGTAGTGGACTGACACTTGAAGCATTAGATATAGAGATATAAAAAAAATAACAAAGGTGGTAATTCTCAATATAACAAATATTATGAGAGGGGTGAAATAATATATAGATATTGTAATGCAAATATTGCAGTGGAGTGAGTTTAATCTATGCAAGCATAATGTGAAGGCAATAAGGGGTAGGGTGAAATTGTTCAGAATAAAAGGTAACTAATGGAGTTATTATAACATCAACATAGTTCTTCCAATGTGCAATGATAGCAGATATTCAACCAACAATTTCAGGACATGTGGAAAACTAATATAAAGTGAAATACTGAAGTTGATGCAGATGTGATGGTTGTACTTGTGTTCAAGTGCATATTCATTGTTTTGGTCAATGCATCAAACAAAAAGGAAGATGTCATTGACACAGTTGTGATGTATGGATGTTTGTATGATAAGAGTCATGGCTGGGCACTATACACAATGTGTTATAATTACTCTTTTCCCTTATCGTTCTTCTTTGCTTACTCTCTATCCAAGTATTATCATCTATACTAGAACCACTCATCTAGCACATCCTACTGTTTCCTCTGGACTACTTTCCTATTCTCTGTCACTGGCTTTATTGCCTACCTTCATACCAGTCATGACTCCTATTGCATCTATGTCTTTGGTAATTATCTTATGCCTCATAGCCCATGCAATTTACCATATTTGCCATATGCATGTTCCTTCCTTTTGACCCATACTGGACAGGCTATATGCTTCTTCCAATTCCTTATGTATAGCCTCTGCATTTTCTTCTGATTCTATCTATTTTGCACTTGGTCTATGCATGTAGAATTGCTGTATATAAAGGCCTCACTCTCATCTTGATTCCTGAGCTTAGATTTCCTTTGATACTCACTGTATCTTATTGTCTACTAGGCAATCTACTTGTTCTAGTCCTTGCTCTCTCAGTCTCCTCACATCTTTTGATTATGAGCAGGTGTTCTTTCTTTTTTCATAAAGGAGCATTTGACACTACCACAAGGAATACCCTTGGTCATTTCCTTGGACAGCTTTGGCTGTCATCTTCATACTCAGGAATCCCTCAAGTAACCACCATCCTAGAAGTTCTCAAAGCAAAAGTGTATCATTGCTTCTTAAGTGACTTCTTGTTCACAAGGATCTTAGTGATTACTCCTACCTGGGGTAGTTGTAACACAATGTACATATGGTTAGTATAGCATTATCTTGCCATGGAAGTCCTACCAGTGGCAAGACTGATGTAAAATGAATGACAGATGGTTGGTTATGAGGATAGGAATGAATTAACAGATTCAATTGCAATTCCAGTCAAATACTGGCTAGTGTAAGCAGAAGTGATGTCAATTATAAAGTTGTGACAGCTGTGCTATAATGCTAGCACTAATATATTCAATTAGGTAACACATTCTATATTCAGGCTGAATATATTATATAGCCTTGTATTTCCCAGCTAGTCTCAGTAGGGCTAATTGGGCTGTGTGATCTTTAGGATGTGATTGCAAGCAATATATATGCAGTATTTTGCTTATAAGGTTCTGTTTCTGAAGTAATATCAGGTTTGAGATTATATATTAGTAATAGTTAATGAGAGAATGATATATTTCTCAAGGTAGTTTAATGAGATTTCACTTAGAGTTGGTGTTTGATTCATGTTGGAAGGAGTCTAACTCTTCACTATTAGAGTAGTCCTTTTCACTCCCTTGGCTATGGGCTAGTTGCTTAAGGGTGTTTCTCTGGATATAGGGTATTACTTGAAATGTAGCAATAGTGCATGCAAGTCTAGTTCTGTCTAGTTCAGCTAGTACATAACTGTCTCCTATGGTTTGTAAGACTATTGTATAGGGTCCTAAATATCTGAGTTTAGTCTTTCTATTCAGTTCCTTTTCTATGATTGTGTTTCTAATAAGAATTAAGCCTCCAGATGAATAATTTCCAGGCACCAAGTGAATTTCAAATTGCTTTTCAAATTGGCATTTGGAATTAAGGCAGCATCATCCATTGGATTCTAATTCTTCCATGCTGAGCTCTCATTGTTATTGCATTTTACCACTTTTTCTGACTTTTGATGATTTTAACTACTGTTTTCCTATATCTATTCAGTTTTTCCAATAGATGGCATGGTATACCCTATTACAAATGCCCCTATTTACACTACAATACTTTATTACTTCAACTTTGGACTTCAGCATTTCAGACTTCAGCTATTATGTGATCTAAAGCATGTGATTATGAGAAGATACAAACCTTTCTTGCACTACATTTATAACTTTCATTTCATCATACTAGCACAATTCTGTATTTGCCTCAGCACACCTGCCACAAAACTTCCTTATTTAGACACAGCATAGCATGGTCTGTGCACCAATCCCTCATATATATAAAATAGTTGTACTTGACTGGATATCCCCAGTCTAACCCACTTGTCATTTCCTAGCACTTGCCTGAGTGATTAAGGATAGTCCCTCACTCTTCACTCCTCTCTTCTCCCAGTAGTTATTTGTTTAGTCCAGCTGGTGGGGTTGGGCTCCTTACCTCCTCATTAGTGGTGATCATTTGACCTTTCATTTTTGGTTGGTCATTACATACTTTGAGCCATTTTTTTTTGTTTTTGATCAGTAAGATGGCCTCATTCTAAATGTGAAAGTACAACAAAAGTGAGGTACAAGTTAAATTCAAGAAAATAAGTGGCCTTGAGCCACTTGAGCAGAGCTTTCCCCTTGAGCTGAAAAGAGCTAACAAAAAGCCAAAAATGTCCAAATAAGGCTGAACAAGGCTGTAATTATATTACTGATGAATTTGAGACCATGCTTTATGGTCTGGGCATTTCCCAGGACTTTGTACCTAATGCAAATCCTATAATGTCACAAAAGGACACCACAAAGTATAGTGGCTTTCTGTCATATCCCGTAATTCCACGAGTCCACCTCCGACACCTCCGACACCTCTGGCGCACTACGTGCCAACTCTGGCCCCTTTTCATGTATATCGCAACTCCGGACCTCCGGAGTTACCTCTCTTTTCATTTATCCTGTAATACTTATTTCCAATACTCACGTACCTCTGTCGTCCCTGCATCTCGTACCTCCGTCATCCCTGCATTCCGTACCTCCGTCCTCCCTGACCTTTCATGTCCGTCTCCCCTTAGTTACCTGTCTCTCCTTTTCGTTATCCCCTCAAAAATACTTGTACCCCCGAAAATACTCGGACCCCCAGACTTTAGTACTCCGTCTCCCATTTTACCTCCGTATATAAACCCCCGTACCTAGCTTTGTACTACAGTTAGATTATCGACTCAGACTACTGACTTTTGACTTCCGGTTATAAACCCTCTGTTCACCTCCGATCCATATTGATCACCTTTGACTTTATTGTTCCCCTCTGAATCACCCCAAACCTCCGCTCCGAAATACAAGGACCCGATCAACAGCAAGGGCGCACCACATACAGTGAAGCCAACATCCTTATTCCCACCAAACTCCAGAGTTCTGGAGTTACACCCGGAGATCATCGGCACGGTCTTAACACTGTTACCAATATCCACCTCCTTTTCAGCCTCCCCCCCCTCAATATCCACAGTTTACAGCAACTGGGATTCAACCAGGCTGCAGTGCCTGTTATGACTACCTGGGGTAGGAGTAATTGCAAGGGGCCTTTAATGACAAGCAGTCGAGTTGGGAGCCGACGATGCAGTACTTCCGATGTGAGGATTCCTCCGGTGGTGGTAGTCAAGGGGATTCCTCAAGGGTGTCAACAAATGGGAAGTGAGTTGACCAAGGAGTCATTTGAAAAGCGATGGCGCAGTACTTCCATTGTGGGGATTCCTCCAACGGTGGTGATCAAGGGGATTCCTTGAGGGTATCGGCGAGTCAAAGGACAAGTTGATCAAAGAAGCGATCTAGGAAGTTTCTAATCACGGGGCAAGTAAGACGAGAGAAGCAAATAGATTGCTAGGCAGCAACGAGATACAAGGTAGCTCGAAGGAGGTCTAAACTAGCGATCTAGGTGATACTCAAGTCGGTTATATACGAGGTCTCCTTGTGCACGGACCATAGTAAGAAATGCAAGGAAGACTATAAAAGAAAGGGTTATGCGTTACGGATCAAAAGGAAGATGCATAACAGAATGGAAGGAAACCCAAAGAGGAAAGACGCGTAATGATGAAGAGCAGAATACACAGCTGATGCATCATGGGAGAATCATTGAGATAAATATGGTAAGAGGAAGTGCCACGGGTATGGAGGGAGTCGAAGAAGTCCGAGGCGAAGAAAAGGAAGGAAGTCCAATGGATGTCCTAGGATATGGTGTATAAGTGGGCCCAGGACTGATGGTAGTACATGGATTGAGCAAAGGCAAAAGAGAAGTACGAAGAAAAGAAAAAGTTGTAACATTACCCCCTTTGTAGAGTCAAAACCACAGTGTAGACAAAGATAATTCGGCCATGAGAGCGCACAGCAGCTCGACCATGGGGGAATCAGTAGAGAACAGGGCCGCCAACCAGGGAGCCCATGATGTTACCGTAACCAGTTTCATTAATACAATCTTCCTTGTCGGAGTAGTTTCTGTCGACGATGGAGAACGGCAATGGGGAAAGCGTTGGAGGACAGGGGAGGAGTGATGAGGGATAGGAGGGGTACCCTGTTGATGAGAGGAGCTCGTTCCTCGGTGAGAACGGTGTCGTCCGGACGAGGAGGAGAAGGAGATGGATTGTGTGGATGACAATGTGGATGAGGATTGCCAAGGAGGTGGGACACACCTAGGTGGTGGGGAGGTAATACGGCGATGAAGAGGGCAGCGGGTGAGGATATGCCTGGGGGCCCAACGAAGGCAGGTCATGCACTGATGCACAGGGCAATCACGTTGAAAATGGCTGATACGGCCGCAAGTGAAACATCTTTCTCTGGCTCAGGGGTGAGAGTTGGGGAGTGGAAGGTGACCATCAGCACCGGTCCAGGTGCTTTTGATTCGTTGCATGAGGTGATCCTCTTCAGACCTGAGGGGGTGGTTGACGTGGTAAGGGTTTGGAGAACCGTGGTAGGTTCAGCAGGGGGAGGTCTTTTGACCTCAGCAAGGAAGACTATTGGCGTTGCACGTTGGCGGGTGCGACGATGCTCGACAGCGAGTGCTTTATAAAGTTCCCAGGTGAGGGGGCGAGTCTGGGTGGCCATAGCTAAAAGATATCATCGCATGTCATGTAAGAGGGTGAGCATGCCGAGTTGGTGGAGGGCAATCAGGAGATGGGACTGAGCCTGCATGGTGTCCTGGTAAATAAATTGGGCCACATAAGACTGGTTGGCATCGGTGGTGGGAGCGTGGGCAAGGGCGATGATGTTTAGGTTTGCCAGGTAAGCACTATAGAGGGCATAGAGGGGGGATGCCGAATCGAGGTAACAGTTCAAGGTGGTCACGAGACCGGGGTCGGTGATGAGCTCGGTGAGCTCATGGATCTCAAAGATGGTAGGGGGACCATCGCTAAGGCAGTATGTGGTGGTCGGGACATCTACAGAGAGAGGGGCTTGTTCAGTATCATAAGAAGGGCTGTCTGCATGCTCCATAGGAGGAGTAGGAGGGCGTTGTGCAGCAGCGTCAGGGATGGTAAGACTATCATGGGGAATAAGTGGGGAAGTATGTACGAAAGAAGAAGAAGAAGGAATCGGAGGAGATGACGCATTACGATCTTCTGGGAACAAAGTTTGGTTGTTGTGAGGTGGGGATGGAATGGCGAGGGGCGAGGCATAGCTGGGAGGTACTTGGTAACGTTCGTAGATCTGAGAAATAGTGAGGGTCAAGTGAGGAATGTCTGCAGTAGGGGTGAATTCGATGGCCATGTTAGTTCTGAGGAGATGAGGAGAAGACGGAAGAGAAGAGGGTTTTATATGCCTGGAGGGCGGAGTCCGCATTGGTCAAGTGTCTCTCTGGAACCCAGGAGTCCTCTTTGGTCGTATACCCTCTTCATCGGATCAAGAAGAAGCACCGTCCTTTTGATCCTCTATGTTTGATGATTTTTTCTATTTTGTATTCTTCTTCGCCGTCTATTAAATCCGGAGGGGGTGCAGGGTAGTTAGCTCCATGAGTGTCATTCTCACGATATGGTGAAAGAAGGGATGCGTAGAATACCAGGTGAATCTTCCAGGCCTTCGGGAGGCGTAATTGATACGTGATCAGAGATAATACCTTCATGACAGTAAAGGAATCTTCTCGTTTGGAGGCGAACTTGGGATTTGCAATGGAATGTTTCAAATTCCGTGCTTCTAGCCATACCCTATCCCCTAGGGTGAAGGGTTTGAAGTGTCGTCTGGTTCGGGCTGACATAGTTTGACGTGCCAGCTCATGGGAGGCAAGAGCTTCATCTCGGGCAGCCGAAAGAGTCTTCAGCCGGTCTTCTACTGTGGGGAGATCCAAATTGATAATGATCGGCAGTAGGGAGTGGGGTTCATATCCCATCATGAGAAAGAAGGGAGATTTGCCGGTGACAGAATGAGGGTGATGATTGTGAGCGAATTTAGCATGGAAGATAGAATCAGCCCATGACCCTGGGTTGGATTTGCAGTAGATACAGAGGTAAGTCTCTACTTCTTGGTTTACATGTTCGGTTTCTCCATCAGTTTGAGGGTGGTAGGCTGTGGAGAGGGATAGGTCATATCATAGTAATCTTCCCAGCTCACAGGCAAACAAACTCGTGAACTGGGGTCCTCGGTTGGAAATGATTTTGTCGTAGAGACCGAAGCGAAGGAAGACTTTGTGGAAAAAGAGGGCAGCGACACCCTCGGTGATGATAGATTTCTTGGTAGGGCATAAAATTACCCCCTTTGTAAGCCCATGGTCAATCATGACCAAGAGCGAATCGAAGCCAGAGGAAGAGACCAGGAGGTCGGTGATGAGATCGCAGGAGATCTGCTGGAACAGCTGAGATGCAGACGATTTGATTGGAGTGAGGAGGAGGACGGGTGGATGGGTATTGGATTTCGCTTGCTGACAGGTGACACAACCTTCAACATAGCAACGGACACAGGGAGCGAGGCCAAGCCACCAAAATTCGGCAGCGACAAGCTGACGAGTCTTGAGAAAACTGGGATGACCAGCAGTCTTGTGATCGTGACAACGCTGTAAAATAGAACAACGAAGGGAATCATCAGCGGGGACGTAGACATGGCCCTGGTAGGTGAGGATACCGGCATCAAGTTGCCAGTCGGCAAGGCAGGAGCGGAATGCAGGAGGGATCTCCTTGTTCATGGACTGAAGGGCCTGGCAAATCAAGGTGTCAGATTTGGAGGATTCCTTGATCCATTCGTAAAGAGTGGCATCAATAGTATTAACAAAAAGAGAAGGCAGGAAAAGAGTGACGCCTTCATTATCAAGATCAGAGGTTAGGAGGAGATCTAGACACCGAGATAGAGCATTGGGGCCGGCAAGTTGCGTGCCAGGCATGTGAATCATTTTAAGATCGAAGTCGGCAAGGTTGATAAGCCAACGGGCTTGGTGGTGGTTGAGGATTTGCAGCTGGCAGAAATACGTAAGGTTCTTGTGATCCGTGAAAGTTTGAATGGAGAAGGCTGAGCCATGGAGGTAATGGTGCCATGCCTTCAGACTGCGGATCACGGCAAGGAGTTCCCTATCGTAAATATTGTAGTTTCTTTCTGTGGGGGAGAAAGACTGGGAGATGTAAGAACATGGATGCCATTCTCTGTTGGTGTCAGTTTGGAGAAGGATGCCTCCAGAGGCATATTTTGAGGTGTCAGTGGCAATAATGAAGGGGGCCGAGAGATTCAGCATCTGTAGAACCGGCTTCTTCAGGAAGAGGGTTTTGAGGGTGTCAAAGGCGGTAGTGGATGCTGATGACCAGGACCACGAACTAAGCTTTTTGGTGAAATCTATAAGGGGACAGGCAATGTTAGAGTAATCAGGAATGAATCGTCGATAGAAATTGGCGAAGCCAAGGAAGGATCAGACATCCTTGATGGTAGACAGGACTGGCCAGAAGGTGATTTCATCAAGCTTCACAGGGTCCATGGCAAGTTGTCCGGTGTCTTCTTTGTAGGCAAATGCAATGGAACTAAAACAAAGTTCCCCAAACTTATGCCTTACCTACCCACAGATGTTACACTATAAGCTAGGGATAAATATCTCCTAGATGAATTTAGTATCTAGATCTACTAGAGGAATTCAGTGATAAACTTAGTGTGGACAGTACATGATTTGTTCGCCAATCCTTTACAAATGTATGCAGACTGGAGTAATTGAAATGGTTCGACTAATGGTCTGGTTAGTATTATGATCTCCTAGTGGTCACGCACTAGTATTGGGG
>JBBPQZ010000134.1:0-24275 GCA_038092795.1 Boletus rubissimus
CATGATTGTGGTTGAGAATCCAGAAGTGTGTGAACTTTTTTAAACTCAGACATACTATTGATATATATATCTTTGTTTGTAGGCACAAACAAAGGCAATTATCCCATGATTTGACTGAGATCCTGGTTATTAGTTCAAAAGTGAAAAAACCCTTTCCATGGTATTGCTGTTTTAAATTGGCCATATCTCCACAGCCTGTGGACGGAATCACGTGACCTAGGGGGCAATTGTGTAGCCAAGAGTATGTACTATTTATAACTCCACCAAAGCCAAGCGGAATTCCCACACTGTGTGGTGGTGTGCTTCACGCACCACATTGTGTCTTGGTATAGAAAGGGTTTTTGGAGTCACTGTACCTGCCTGGTGTATCCTACTACATTGCTGAGGCAGCACACCTACCAGTATGGCAGCTTCCTAGGGCCAAAAGAGAGTTAGGAAAAGAATATGTTATAATATTGCCAGCTCTTATCCTAGACTCCTGTGCCTGTAATATGTTCTAGATATATATAAATACTGCTTGGGCATGCATTTTACAAGCCCATATTTCAAGTATATCAAAAATGTGAATATGTTTTTGTTTTTTCCCCCTATATTGATATATACCTTATAAGGCTCTTTAGGGCATCAAATAAGTGGTGTAAACAGCTTATTATAATATATATATCATGTATCTACACTCAAATGAGGTGTACAGTAAAGGGAAGTGGCAGAAATAAGAGGGAAAGCCACCAAAACATATATTGGAGAAGATTCCCAATAAGGGAAAGCTATGGGAGTAGTGTCATTACCCCTGGTGATGTCACCACTTCAAATCTGCTTACATAAGCTGAAAATTGCATTGCAAGATAGGAATCCAGGCAGGGAATTACACATTGTAATATTTTCACTTAGAGGCTGCTTACATAAGCTAAAAATTTGCATTACAACAGCAAAGATTTTGCAATACAGTACATGAAAAGAAATTACAACAATTCATGCAAAATTAGGGTATAGTAGTTACAGTCTTTTGTTGCAATAAGTTTACACCATGGCCTGTAGCTATTGTGTATGGCACTTGACTTTCTCTCTATCTCCAGTATGTATACACAACATATCTTTGACATTATTAACCCACTAATAATTCACAATAGCTACATCAATTGAAGTCAAGCAACTATTTAGTCATGGTTAACTTCTTTTCTCCCATGTCCACTCTTGGGTTAATGCCCAATCCACACATGCCTCCTGTGCCAAGGTTGATTGGTTTGCTCCCCGCTTACTGATATCCTCAAGGAATCTCCTCGACTCTTGCTGATGGAGGAATCCCCATGTCAGACTACTGCGTTGTCGGCTCCCAACCCAACTCCTTATCATCGAAGGCCCCTTGCGATTACTCCTACCCCGGGTAGTCGTAACAAAAGGTCTAAACTCTCTAGCAGAGGCTACCGCTGCGTAAGCCTCCACCATTCACCCTCAGCATAACCACCCTACATGGGGACTTTATCGTCCCGCACCTGCTGAACCTTCTTCCCTGGAGGAATTGGATGAGTCTACCCATCTAGAGGATCAGGAACCAGACAAACTTGCTGCTCAGATCGAGTGTACTCTCCACCACCAGACCGTAGAACAACGAGACCGGAACCTAGCCGCTACCCTCTCCCGTAGCCTCTCTATCCCATCTGAACCAACAACTGCTCCCTCCTCTCCTACTCCTACACGTTCTACCCCTTCTGGTCCTCCTCGTGCTGTTCCTTCTATCGCTAGCACTCTTACTAGCTTTCCAGTTTGTCCTCCCCCTATTCCTTCCCTACCTCTGTCCTCGCTGATAATGTCCTCCTGACCTGCTGAGCTCCGCCTCGGTGCCCCCAAGATCTTTGATGGCTCCTACGACAAAGCCATACCTTGATTGAACACCGTATTGTTCTACACTACAGTGAACGACACCATCTACAACTCCGACCCTAAGAAGGTCGCCTTCGCCCTGTCTTTCATGACAAAGGGACCCGCCCTTACTTGGGCAAACACCTATCGGATGTCTACTATCAACCCAGGCATCGCGACCATCGGTACCTGGGAAAACTTCGTCAAAGCTTTCAAGACTGTGTTTGAACACCATGACACGGTCAACAATGCAATCACCTGGCTCACCACCAAGCGCGTTCTCATCGGTAAGAATGGTGCTTACAACCCCTCGTTGAACTCCTATATAGCTGAGTTCAAAAACAAAGTCGCTACGTCACAAGTCCAGGACGACAATGTCCTGATCTCCTACTTCACTTCCAGACTACCCCCTGCTCTCATGAGAAAGATTATGTCCATGGAAAAGGTTCCCTCGACTATCAAGGTATGATACGACAAGGCCATCCACTTCCAGACTCAATGGGATCATGCTGTTGAGTTATCGCGCCGATACTCACGACCTTCGTACCAACCTCATCAAAACTTTTCCTCCCCCTCTCACGCCCCTGCCAAAGACCCTGATGCAATGGACGTTGACGTAATATGCGTCCCCAAGTTAACTCCGGAAGAAAGGAAGCGTTGTGTCGAGAAGAAACTTTGCTTCAGATGCCATAAACCCGGCCACTCCACCCCTGCCTGCCCCTTGTTCACAGCTGCCAAACCAGTCATAAAGGTGATCGGACAGGATGATGATGAAGAACTTCCGCGTCTTCAAGAGATAGATGATGACAATGAAGATGTCCCAGCAGTCAGGAGGGTTAGATTCAAGAAGATGAATTTTTGAATAGGGGAACTTCTTCGATGCGAGTCTCCCCTTCTTCTCCCGTATGTGCCCCTGTACTTGTAACGTCTACTACCAAAGCAATGCAAATCCCTGTTCAAGTAATCGTACCTTTGCACACACTCAAAGCCATCGACACCCGTGCCCTCATCGATAGTGGAGCTGACATCTCCTGTATCGACTGGGACTTCGCCCACAAACACAAGCTTCCTCTCATGAAGCTCGATAAACCAATCTATGCCCAGAACACCGACAACTCTCTCAACAAGAAAGGTGCTATCCAATACTCCTGCTCGCTGTTCCTCAATATTGAGGGGATAGCACAACAAGTCAATTTCATGGTCATGTCTCTCAGACGTGACAATGTCCTCCTCGGACTCCCTTGGTTGAAAGAAACCAATCCTGCCATCGACTGGACGAAACGGACTCTTTCACTCTCTGAAAGTCTCAACCAGTCGAAAGAACTCTACGCCTTGCACTCGACGGATTATGACCATCACTCGTCCAAATTTTGGAAACCACCACCCCGTGCTCCTCGACACATCCATGTCGACTCTATTACCCACTCTCATTTGTTCAAGTACAACAAATGGAGAGATCCCTCTGCCCACTGTCAACATGACAACGACATCCGGATCATGTTTCACATCATCAAAAGCGGATCTCGATACATCCCAAAAGGATCCCCCATCATTGGACACCTCACCCAGGCTACCGAACTTGCCATGGCTGCTGAGAAGGAGAAACCCAAACCAGTTCTCCCAGCAGAATACTCCGAATTCGCCTCCTTTTTTTCAAAGGAGGCCACCAACCATGTTCCACCCTCATGGCCTTACGACCATGAGATTAACCTCAAGGATTCTTTTACTCCGAAGATCGGGAAACTTTATCCTCTCTCACCCGAGGAACGCACCGCCACCGAGTCTTTCTTACAGGAGAATCTAGATTGTGGAAAGATCTGCCCCTCAAAGTCCCCTCAAGCTTCCCCGTTCTTTTTCATCAAAAAGAAGGACGGCGGCCTTCGCCCCTGCCAAGACTACCGTTACGTCAGCAAACATACTGTTTGAGACGCCTACCCTCTACCCCTCATATCCGATCTCGTTGACAAACTCTGTGATGCCAAAGTTTTTACCAAGTTTGATGTTCGATGGGGATACAACAATGTTCGTATTAAAGACGGACACCAATGGAAGGCCGCCTTTATCACCCATAAGGGGCTTTTCGAACCCACCGTAATGTTCTTCAGTCTCTGTAACTCACCCACCATGTTTCAGAGATTCATGAACGACTTCTTCCGAGATATGATCGCTGAAGGATGGCTCGTCATCTATATGGACGACCTCTTTATTGCCTCCCCTGACGAAGCGACTCATATGGAACGAACTAAGCGCGTTCTTCAACACATGACCGAACTTGATTTGCACCTCAAACTTGAGAAATGCAAGTTCGCCGCTACTGAGGTAGAGTACCTTGGAATGATCGTCAAACCCGGACAACTCACCATGGACCCCGTCAAGCTCGATGGAATCACCTCCTGGCCAGTTCCCTCTACCGTCAAGGATATTAGATCCTTCCTTGGCTTTGCCAATTTTTATAGACGATTCATCCCTGATTACTCTAACATCGCTCGCCTCCTCATAGATCTCACCAAGAAGCTTAGTTCGTGGTCCTGGTTGTCAGCTTGTACCCACGCCTTCGATGCCCTTAAGGTGCTTTTCCTCAAGAAGCTGGTATTACAAATGCCGAACCTTTCCACCCCCTTCGCTATCGCCACTGACGCTTCCAAGTATGCTTCTGGAGGTATCCTCCTTCAAACTGACGCCAACGAAGAATGGCATCCTTGTTCTTATATTTCTCAGTCGTTCTCTCCCACTGAACGAAACTATGATATTTACGATAGAGAACTCCTCGCCATAATCCAAGGATTGAAAGCGTGGCGCCATTACCTCCACGGCTCAGCTTTCCCTATTCAAACCTTCATGGATCACAAGAACCTGACCTATTTCCGTCAGCCGCAAATCCTCAACCGCCGCCAAGCCCATTGGCTAATTGATTTAGCCGACTTCGACCTAAAACTAATCCACATCTCCGGCACGCAACTTGCCGGCCCTGACGCTCTATCTCGACAACCAGATCTTCTCCCGGCGTCGGATCTTGACAACGAAGGTGTAACACTTCTCCCGCCTTCTCTTTTTGTTAACACTATTGATGCCGCTCTCCACGAACGGATCAAAGAATCTTCCGAATCTGATACCTTAGTTTGTCAGGCTCTCCAATCCATGAATGAGGACATCCCTTCTGCGTTCCACTCCTGCCTCACTAACTGGCAACTTGATGCCGGCATCCTCACCTACCAAGGCCGTGTCTACGTTCCCGCCAACAATTCCCTTCATCGTTCTATTTTACAGTGTTGCCATGATCACGAGACTGCCAGCCACCCCGGCTTTCTCAAAACTCGCCAACTTGTCGCTGCTGAGTTTTGGTGGCCCGGCCTTGCCACCTACATCCATTGCTATGTTGAAGGTTGTGCCACCTGTCAACAGGCGAAATCCAATACTCACCCCTCCGTCCCTCTGCTCACCCTGATTAAATCTACCGCATGCCGCCCATTCCAACAGATCTCCTGCGATCTGGTCACTGACCTCCCGGTCTCCTCCAGTTTCGACTTGCTCTTGGTCGTGGTCGACCACAGGCTTACAAAGGGGGTAATTTTATGCCCTACCAAGAAATCCATCACCGCCGAAGGCGTTGCCGCCCTCTTTTTCCACAAAGTTTTCCTATGCTTTGGCCTCTACGATAAAATTATCTCCGACTGAGGACCCCAGTTCACGAGTTCCTTTGCATGCGAGCTGGGAAGACTACTGCGATACGACTTGTCTCTTTCCACAGCATACCACCCACAAACTGATGGAGAAACCGAGCGGGTAAACCAAGAAGTCAAGACTTATCTCTGCATCTACTGCGGATCTAACCCAGGGTCGTGGGCAGATTCGATCTCCCATGCTGAATTTGCGCACAATCACCGTCCCCATTCCGTCACAGGCAAATCCCCCTTCTTCCTCATGATGGGATATGAACCCCACGCATTGCCACCGATCATTGCCAATTCGGATCTCCCCGCAGTGGAAGACTGTCTAAAGACCCTTTCAGCTGCCCGAGATGAAGCCCTTGCCTCCCATGAGCTGGCACATCAAATCATGTCAGCCTGAACTAGATGATATTTCAAACTCTTTGCCCTAGGGGACAGGGTTTGGCTCGAAGCACAGAATCTAAAACGCTCTGTTGCAAATCCCAAGTTCACCTCCAAACGAGAAGGACCTTTTACCATCACCAAAGTATTATCCCCGATCACATATCAACTGCGCCTCCCCAAGGCATGGAAGATCCACCCGATATTCCACGCGTCCCTCCTCTCGCCATATCGTGAGAACGACACTCATGGGGCTAACTACCCTACGCCCCCCCTGACTTAATAGATGGCGAAGAAGAATACGAAATCAAAAAGATCATCAAACATAAAGGATCAGCAGGACGGCGCTCCTTTTTGATCCGTTGGAAAGGGTATACAACCGAAGAAGACTCCTGGATTCCAGAGAGGCATCTGACGAATGCAGACTCCGCCCTCAAAGCGTATAAAAGCCTCTTCCCCTCTGTCTTCTCTCTCTCTCCCAAGAACTAACATGGCTATTAACTTCACCCCCACTGACGAAATTCCCCACCTTACTCTCACCATTGCCCAGATCTATGAATGATACCAAGTACCCCCCGGCTTCGCCTCACCTCTTGCCATTCCATCTCTGCCCCACGAAAACCAAACCTTGTTCCCTGAGGAGCATGATATGTCGTCTTCTCTGATTCCTTCTTCTCCTTCTTTCGTACATTCTTCCCCACTTGTTCCCCACGATAGTATTACCGTCCCTAACGCTACTGCACAACGCCCTCCTACTCCTCCTATGGAGCATGCAGACAGCCCTTCTTATGATACTGAACAAGCCCCTCTATCTGTAGACGTCCCGACCACTGCGTACTGCCTCAGCGATGATCCCCCACCATCTTTGAGATCCACGAGCTCACTGAGCTCATCACCGACCCCGGTCTTGCGACCACCCTAGACTGTTACCTTGACTCGGCATCCCCCCTATATGCCCTTTACAGCACCTACCTGGCGAATCTCAACATCATCGCCCTCGCTCACGCTCCCACTGCCGATGCCAATCGGTCCTATGTGGCCCAATTTATTTATCAGGATGCCATGCAGGCCCAGTCCCGTCTCCTTGTCGCCCTCCACCAACTCAGCATGCTCTCTCTTTTAAGGGATATGTGACGCTACCTCCTGGCCATGGCCACACAAACCCATCCCCTTACCCGAGAGCTTTACGAAGCTCTCGCCGTTGAGCACCATCGCACTTGTCAACGTGCGACTCCAACAGTCTCCCTCACCGAGGTCAAAAAACCTCCCCCTACTGAACCTGTTACGGTTTCGCAGGCCCTCACGATTCCACCACTGCCAACCACTCCTTCTGCCTCTTCGACCCCACTCAGGTCTGACGAGAATCGTCTCATGCAACGCATTGAGAGCGCTTGGACCGGCGCTGATGGTCGTCTCCCCCTCCTGGATTCTCACCCCCGCGCCAACGAATGCTACTTCGCCTGTGGTCGCCTCGGCCACTTTCAGCGCGACTATCCCATGCACCAATGCACGACTTGCCTTTGATGGGCTCCGGGACACATTCTCACCCATTGCCCCCCTCGCCGTCGCACCGCCTCTCTGCCACCTCGTCGTGTTCCCCCTCCGAGGCAGCCGTCCTCCTCATCCTCATCCACCCAGACATCCTCCTCATCATCCTCTGGGCATCGTCGTTCCCGTTGTGGGACCAACTCCTCTCATCGCCAAGGCACACCCCCCATTCCTCGTCACTCCTTCCCCATCCTCTGGCATTTTCCACAACGTCGCTCTCCTTCCTCCCTCGTCGACCATAACTACTCCGATGAGGAAGATTGCATTGATGAAACCGGTTATGGTAACATCATGGGCTCCCTGGTTGACGGCCCCATTCTCTACTAATTTCCCCATGGTCAAGCTGCTGTGCGCTCTCATGGCCGGATTGTCTTTGTCTACACCGTGGTCTTGACTCTACAAAGGGGGTAATGTTACAACTCTTTCTTTTCTTTGTACTTCTCTTTTGCCTCTGCTCTATCCATGTACTACCATCAGTGCTAGGCCCCCTCATCCGAAGGATCCTAGCACGTCCCACAGACTTTATTCCTTTTCTTCGCCTCGGGCTTCTCCGACTGCCTCCGTACCCGTGGCACATCCTCTTACCTTATTTGTCTCATTGATTCTCCCGCGATGCGTCAGCCACGTGTCCTACTTTTCATCATGACACGTCCTTCCTTTTCGGGCTTCTTTTATTTCCATTATGCGTCTTCTTTTGATCCGTAACGCATAACCCTTTCTTTTCTAGCTCTCCTCGCATTTCTTACTACAGTCCGTGCACGAGGAGATTGCATATATAAACGACTCAAGTACCACTTAGATCGCTAGTTTAGACCTCCTTCGAGCTACCTTGTATCTCATCACCCTAGCAATCTATTTGCTTCTCTCGTCTTACTCGCCTCGTGGTTAGGAAACCCCTAGATCGCTTCCTCGATCGGCTTGTCCTTCGACTCGCCGATACCTTGTCCACCGTTGGAGGAATCCCCACAACGGAAGTACTGCGCATCAGATCCAACCCGACTACCTTGATCGGTTCGCTCCCCGCTTACTGATATCCTCGAGGAATTCCCTCGACTCTTGCTGACAGAGGAATCCCCACGTCAGACTACCACATCATTGGCTCCCAACCCGACTCCTTATCATTGAAGGCCCCTTGTGATTACTTCTACCCCAGGTAGTTGTAACAAAAACAAAACAGTCATCAGAGACACAGATGGGTGCCTTACTATTAACCAAATAAAAGTAAGGGACCTGGCAACAGGAGACAAACAACCTGTTTTCCACACCACCATTAAGCCCATAATCTAGGATGTAGGTGGAAATGCCAGTCTTGAGAGGGAGGAAGTAGATGAAGAACCAGTTAAGGGTGTCGAGCTGGAGTGGGCAAGCATCTTTGTGGTGACCTTAGACGGAAAGGAGGACAGGTTGGGTAGTCCTATGGGTGTGCTCTGAGGCATTGCAACTATCAAGGCAGTGTTGAACAGTGGCAGAAAGTTGGTTGATCTCAAAAAACTCACTACATCAGCTGGAAAAGCTGAGTGGAAAAGATGTGCAGTAGAAATGGCCTATATTTCTTGGGAAATACAAATACAATGAATGATATCATGTATCTATGTGTGCCACATCCAGTCAACAGTGCAGGAAAAACAGTGGATTCAGACCTGCTTGATGATCCAGCTATATTGATTTGCCAAAACCAAAAATTTGCAACTGAAGTTAGAAAAACTCACTAGCTTGAGTGGGTACCCAGCTTTAAGCCATCCTAATGGAACAAATGAATATGAGCATACCTACACTCAGAATGCAGCATGTGACCAAGCATTCATATGGGTCATTCATGGTGATTTGAACAGTGCTTCAAACTATGAGTGACTTGAGGAATGTTGGCAATTTCTATTATGATCTATTGTGAATGACAAAACCAAAACCACAAAACTCATGATATGCTTTGCAGCATACACAGCTACTGGCTCAAAGAAGAGGGTATGGGGGTCTTCTCCATTTAACTCAGTCTACAAAGATCAAAAGACCTAGGCAATGACTATCGAGGGAAACAAATGGATTAGACTAGAGATTCCAGTCACATAATGTCTACTTTATATATATTACAGGTGTGTGCATAGACCATGCTACGCATGAGAGGTTCTACCATAAATAGACTAATAAAAGAAGCAACAGTGGGAAAGAGATAATAGAGATTAAAGGGGCTGTGTAAAAAGAGTGGAAATTAAAAGGGCATGGTTACCATAAGGTATAACGTTATTAGTTCTAGACCTAGTCATGTGATGGCAACCACAGTCACATGCACAGATCATATGACTGGAAAGAGAAAAGTGTTAAGTTCAAAAAGTTTTTGAAAATGTTCATATTATAACAATTTCTGTTTATGGGAGTATTTCGTGGATTATTGAAAAGACTTGACCCACTAGTGAGACTGCCTCTTGAATCCACTAGGTGCATAATTGGAAAGACAGCTGGTGAGAGAGGCCACACTAATTTAACTGCCATGAATGTATGCATTTTTGCCAGGCAGAATCTCTGAAAATTTTCAGGGCCATCTCAAACAGTCAGCATGGCCATGTATCTAGTCTCTCTGCAGGTGCAGTTTGGAGATCTGAGCGTTGTTAAGAGCTTACCTGCTGGATATTTTTTTGAGGATAATCATAACAAAAAACCCACCTGCTACAATCAGTCACTTTACTTCACAATGTAACCAGTGAACTTCCAGACCAGCATTTCATAAGATGGAAGGTGGTTACCAATGCAGTTGTCAACACACTGAATGAGGTATGAGTCTGTTTTAAAAGAGCTGAAGAGTGGATAAAACAGCATATTCTTATGCATTGTGATAGGGTGAGGATGAAGAGGGTGTTTTGAAGTTGTGGGGAAGGCAAAGCTAGAGGTTGGCAAAGATCTTGTGGACAGCACCTCAAGAAAGACTGCATTCAACAAGATACTTGGGGAAGATCCCCCAACTGAGGAGATCCAGGATAAGCAGCTTTGCTCCATCTTGATCCTCCTTCATTGCTCTGAAAAAAATGATAAGAGACTAAGAAGAGCTAATTACAAAAGTGAAAGCACATTACTCAGTTCAAATGTGAAAAAGAGGCCAGCAACAGATTCAGCAATTGAGGAAGGTGGCATCAACAAAGCTCTATCCTGGTTGGATAAAGGCAGCGATGGTTGGTATTCAAATTGAGTTGTTGCAATGGCAGTTATTTTGCACAAAAATTCCATAGTGCACATACATTATGAGAGTGCACCACTATTTACCAAGCACATTACTTTTGGATGTAGTTATTTATGGTCTTGTAATTAATCACTGCAGTTATCCAAGCCAAGATCAAAGTCAACACCATTATTGCTGAGATTATACTTGTTGTAAGTAACCTGCATGCAAGACAGTACTTGTATATGTGAGGTTATGAAAAGATTGTATGTACAAAGGAAGTCATTAGGAAATGGAGGTGGGCTGGGAGGGAAGGAGGGGGTTTGTAAGTTGGGAAATATGCAGCCAAATTGGATTAGTAGTTGTAACGAGATAAATATTCAAGGGATGGCTAGTAATCTACTTTGCCTAGGGGCTAACTTTAGTGGGGACAACAGTGGAGAGCAGATGAAAAGGGAACATCAGTGGCAATGCTGCCAGTTAGGAACTACCCTGAATGAGAGACTTAGATACTGGTGGTATAGGTTCATAGTTGTTGTTGGGCAATTCAGGGCTAGGGGTTACTGGACCTTCTTCAACCAATAACCCATTGACATACAGCCTATTGGATCCTGACAATTTTGACAACTTAAGAACTAAAGTAGTTTAAAGAAAAATGCAGCTTATGATGTGAAAAACTTACCTTTTAAACCACCATAATTGTGGGATTTGATTCTTTCCCATAGAGAAGCCAAAATGAATTACTCTTAGTAGGAAGTAAAATAAATGCACAACACTTCATTGCTAGGTTAGCTACCAGTAGCAATGAGGAAGTTGTTGAGTTTTTGTGAGGCTGAATAGTGATATAACATACCTGAATTTGATGAATTATCTGGGCCATCCAGTGTCAGCACCATGAGTTTCATGAAGACATAGAAATACTCACCATCATTCAGGCTAAAGTCAAACTTTGAGAGATCAAATAAGGAGGAAATGTCAAAATCAGCTATAAGACATCTAGTAGGGGAGGTCAGTACAGGATTCATTCCAAGGATCTATATTTTGTCATTTATGCCATCTAGATATGACAATACCTCATAATCGACAGCCTGGGCTTTGCCTTTGTCACAACTGATAGTACTATCTAGGTCCAACTCAAAGCCTGATCTCATGCTTTCAATGCTGCTGGCATCTGACAAATTACCAGTTAATGCCTTCAATATAGCCTTGTTCCAGCCTATACATGAAGACTCAGTAATAGGAACTTGGAGAACTGAAATATAGATGAGAATGTATCAGTAAATTCAAACAGGCGCAATATATGGATGATGATAGAGTAGGTGCGCCAGCTCTGCCCTTGAATACCCTTAGCTTCATTGAGAGTTCTCCTAGAGATAACAGAACACTTGAGAATATAGGAAGTACACCCTGTAGCACTAGCCACAGCCTAATGGAATAATACCATAGCTGGTTTTCCACAGTGGACATTAAGCTATTTAAAGGATTTGGGAAGAAGTCAGTGAAGCCAAGCATTAATTGCATTCATATCCCAAGAAATTTTTAATTCAAGATCATCTCCACCATCATCAGTAACAAGCAATCCATGGCATCTCAGATTTTCACGAGCAACTGCAGATGGTTTGTTTGCTACATGTATTCAAGCCTGTAGGTATCTAGGTACATACTCTATCAAGACCCATAGGTATCATCATTACAGTACCAACTTTAAGCTCTTTGTGTTGATGGTCACAAGTGGCCAAAGTTGAACTACTAGAAACCTTGTTAATACTTGAGGATCCACACTAGAGAAAATCAGGGTGGAGCTGTGTAAGCAAAAACTCATAAGTAGTTGAGCATTGCACCTTATTCCCACTATGAAAGTAGTGGGTCTTTTATCCCTCTGTTTTTGCAGGGAATTGCACATTATCACCACACTATTTGCATATATTTGACTGCTGCTATTTGCTATAGTTTGTATCATTTTCTTTGTATCCCTATCTATTCACCTCACTTTGGTCTCACTCTTTATTGTTGCCTTTCTGTTTTATCTCAGCATGGTGGTGAGGGTTGATGCTTTTTTATTCACTCCTTTATAAGGTAATGCTCATCTATTTTGTTGTATGCTCTATGCTCACACCCTCCCTTTGGGCTCATGTCTGTAAGTATTGGTGCAATCACTGCAATTGTTCTTTGCACCTATAGATGTGGTTTCAATGGATGACTTTGATTTGCCATGTAATGCAGATTCTGGTCCTTTGGCCACTAGTGCAAGCACATTGCAGTATTTTCTCACAGAGAATGGATACCTGTCTGCACTTGAATTATGGCTACATGATGTTCTATGCTGCATAGCCAATCAGAGGCATATCCTTACTTTTGAGGCTAATACTGCCTTGCTTCATGAGATTTGTGCCTTTCATGGGATGGACCCTACACTTGTGGAGAATGTCTTCTCTTGTTTTGGGTGGTTGGTGAATCATCTGTTTTGTGGTGGATGCACATGTCATGGTGTTTTGTTGGATGATAGTGCACCTTAGTATGAAGGTTTGGCTTGTATAGTCATATTGTCTGGCATGCAGACCCCTTCACAGGTTGTATGTTATGTCATTGGTGGTGTAATGTCTCATATTTTGCTCTATTCAACCAATTCCCTGTGGGAAATTGTTAGTGTCATTATGGTTATATCTCTTAGGTGAATATGAAGGAGTGCACTGTGGAAACTGAAGATAGAGATGTCTTCAAGTTAGTAGTTGTTGCTGAGGTTGATGGGAACTCACCTCCTGCTGCATTGCAGGTAATAGCCATGGAACATATAAAAAAGAAGGGTGCACAATTTGTGCAGATTCCTCATGGAAACATTCCTATTGGGGATTTCAATAATCAGGCATTGTTGCTAATGATATTCCTTACCTTGTTCCCCTATGGTTTGGGTGGATACAAGAATCAATGATGTTCATGCCCTGTCTCATTACAGAGGCACATCAAGCACTTCTTTGAGCTTGCTGACTTGTGGTTCCAAACACATTACTCCTTCATGTTCATGGTTTTCAACTTTCTTCAGTGTCAGAAGATTCTGCTTCACTCCAGTTTGAAGGTAAACCATTGTTCATTTGATGCATTCAAGGCTCAATTTAGCAAGGTATCTCCTGCTGCAATGCATATTGTTGCTGTACAATAATGTTGAGATTGATTGTATGACTGCAAATCAGGTTCCTGTGTTCTGGTCATAGTTAATTTTGGTTGCAAACAACCCAGCCATCTATGCTAAGTTTTTCCCTCTTTATATTGCCACTTTTTTAAAGATACTTCTTGGTTTTTGAAATGTTGGTGTTGGGTCTAACAAGGGAGTTTTGGGATGTGTTGCTGCATACTATGAATGCATTGAGGCTCAAGAGCATGGTAGTCTACATCATCACATGTTGGTGTGGCTCAAGGAAAGTCTGAACCCTGATGAAATCGGAAATAGGATAACCTGTCAAAAGGGCACGTCCTTTAGGGACAACCTGCTTACATTCTTGGAGGATACAACCTCAACATCGGTGCCTGATGACCCCCTCCTAGATGAGGACACTTTGTTGTTTTTGTTCCACCTATCTTCTATCTGTCTGCCTTTCTTAGATGGAGATCTTGAACATGTGTGATAATGTTTGCAGAAAGATGTTCACTTCCTTACACAAAGTGCTCAACAACATTGTCATACATATGCATGTTTCAAGTATTGGCAAGGACTGCTAGAGCCCAGGCAATGCAGGTTTGGGCTTGATGAACAAAATTATTGTCCATTGAGCACTGTTGATGAAGAGACAGATGAAATCACCCTTCAGTGTCTTAATGGTTTGATCAATTACCATAATGAAACTATCTTGGCTGCCATTCATTGCAATATGGATGTTTAGTTTATTAGATCTGGTCAGTTTGCTGAAGCAATACTTTACTATATTACAGATTACATTATGAAGACACAGCTTAAAATGCATGTATCATATGCTGCACTAGAGCATGCAGTGAATAAAATCAGAGAATATGGTCCAACTATTCATGTCTTAACCTGCAAAGCAAAGCAACTACTGCAAAAGTGTGCATATGTTTTAATATCACATCAAGAGTTATTGGCTCAGCAGGTTTGTTCCTATCTAATGGGTTTTGATGGTCATTATACAGGTCACAGCTACTGTAATTTCTTATGGACTACATATGAGAATTTCATAGAGAGAAACCTGCCTACTTCCGAATGTAATAGAACATCAGTGCTTAAATGTCTCACAACCAATCAACAATGCACCAATCATCCTACATCACCTAAAAATGGAATTAATGGAGAGATAGATTCAGATATAGCATCAGAGGTTGCATTTAATGACAACCCATCTGAACCTGATGACATGAATGACATGGATGATGTGATTGATGTGAATGAAGCAGGAAAGTTGGTACTCTGGGCCACACAAGTGGATGATTATTAGTGGCAGCTTTCTGAGTTGGTAGGTCTGTGTTTGTGAAATTATTGTTCTCAGATTGACAAGATACTATGTTCTGCACACGTAGATGGTGATGTTAGCGCTTTTGATGACAAGGGGGCAAATGTCAATGATGGACCCCAGATGCTTGACATATTGAGCATTTTGAACAATATGTCTGCCTGGCAACTCAGATATGAGTTTTGGACCACTCACAGCAAGTATCACACACACATTGTGAAAGTCAGGCTATAAAATACTCAGTAAGTTCCTGAGGAAAAAACTATAGTATGAAATGTCTAATGTAGGTATGCTTATGTAAGCACTAAGTACCAAATACAGAATATAAGATTCCTACACTCCCCCTCAAACATAAGAGGCTAAAATAGTTAGCTGTAAGTGTTTGATTTTATAGGTAAAGAGAAAATCAAATGAAAATATACCAAAAGTATTGGTGAACAAACAAATTTTGTGGTGTCCATGTCTATAGTGGGTTGTGTTGTGCTGCACTTGAGCAGTTACCCAATATGGTAAGTTGCAGCTCGGCTAACTAGTCTTGCTACCAGGTCTTGCACAATTGTTCTCAATTGACTCCTACTCCTTTGTCTTTGAGTATCATGCCTTAGGAACACTCCTACTCCACCTATAGTCCATATAAAACATATCCAGCTGCTCTGATTCACCTGATTTGGCTTGGATATGACTGTATAACTTAGTAAGTGGGTTTTTTTGAGTTTGCTTGATAGACTCTTTTAGTTCACATTTCGAGTCATCCTCGTTGCTGTGGTGGGTCGACATATTGGTTTGGATGGCCCAGGTATGTGCGCTTTCAGCCACTTGTACCATTCACACTGATTCACCTTCTCTATAGCTAGCATCTTTGTTTCAACTCGTTTTGAGTCATGACGTGTATTGCTCAGTGTGCCACCATTTCCATATTGTCTTCCATCACTATTGATGCTGTTACCATCATTTCCGTGGTTCTGATCATCTTCAACCTCCTCACCTGGACCTTCTCGTGGCCCTTTAACTTGATGTAATGTGTTCATTTCGACAATGTGCTTGTCCTTGATGCTCCTGGGATATATTCCATCATATCTGCCACCTTGGTTAACCTTTCTGTGATTCCAATTGGCCTCAATGACTTCCAGCTCGCTCTACTCACCCAAATGACCAAGCCTTCTGAACCTATAACTTGACATAGTGTACTTGTTTTGACAAAGCACTCACCCCTGATGCTCCTGGGATCTATCACATCGCATCCAGCACTATCAACAATATTTTGGTGGTCCAAATCAATCTTGTCAACTCTCAACTTGACCTTCTCACCCAAATGACCTCCTTGGACTCTATCTGGATGTGGTGAGTTCATTCCGTTGACACACTCATTACTGATTCTCCTAGAACATTTCTGGACACTGTGGACACTGTCTGGTATGGTTTTTTCACTGCCTGGCTCATCCTGAGCTATCCTAGGTAAGTTCTTGTCATCTTCTCATTCCACATGTTCTTGGACATGTTCTGATGCGTCCTGCAGTTCCTTAGGTCAGCTCCTAGGGTCCTTGTCATTATTGGATGCTCCCAACACATCTGTTCCATTGCTGGTAGGTGTGGCATCATAGCTCACAACTTTACTTCTCTCCCCCTTGAGCTCAATACTCAGGGGTTTGTTTTCTTGCATGAACCATTCGTATAGGCTAGTAAGTGGTGGAGGTGAATCAGGGGATGTGTCAGGTATGTCTATGATGTCCATTGAGGTGTGCTGATGGTGTTCTTCAACTCCCATCATTGATCACATGTGTGTCCTTGCATACCATCTTTTCTCCTAGATTGTTTTATTTTGACACATAAATGCATTCTTCCCTTTGACCTGGATATTATGGTAAGTCCCTCCAACCTCCTTGTTAGCCTGTGCACCACCATCTCTATTTGTGGTGCCTTTACTTCCATCTGCACTCATGGTCTCATCCTCAGGTTTGACCTAAATGCTGTTGGACTCTTTCAGCTTGGCTGGTGGCTCATCAGGCATCCCTGATCAATGTGTCTCATCACTGTCTTCACTTGTAACCCCTGCATGCCCTCTTAACATTCTCAACTCAGCCACTTGACTCTTAGCTTGCCTTCTTGTTATAATATGAAGATTTTCAAACTTTTTGGACTTAACGCCTTTTTCCTTTCAGTCATGTGATCTGTGCACATGACTGTGGTAATCATCACATGACTAGGTTTAGAACCAATGACATCATACCTCATGGTAACCATGTCCTTTTAATTTCCACTCTTCTCACACAGCTTCTTTCACTTTGTTATCTCTTTCCCACTATCGCTTCTCTTATTAGTCTATTTATGATAAAACCTCCCATGTATAGTATGGTTTGTGTGCATGCCTGTAACATATATAAAGTAAACACTCTGTGACTGGAATTCCCAGTCTAATCCATTTGTTTATCTCAATAGTCATTGCCTGGGTCATCTGGCCCTTGTAGACTGAGTTAAATGGAGAAGACTTCCACCCTCTTCTTCATCATTGAGCCAGTAGTTGTGTACACTGCAAAGTTGTCCTGAGCCTTGTGGTCTGGTTTTTTGTCATTTGCAATAGGATCATAACACTTGGATTAGACTTCCATGCAAAAAACTTCATAGTTGGATTGTATACATCAGCAAAATTGATTGTAATGTAAAAACTCAGGAGGCCCTCATCAATCATTAGTCCACAAATCTGACTCTGCATAAAAGCCTGTGCAGTATTTGCACCTGGGACCTGGGATGTAACATGAATGACCTGTTTTAGAAGATCGTGAACACACAGCTTCTCCAAAGTAAAATTTGTATTAAAATCCCCTTTACGTATGTGTATAGACAACATTTAGGTCCCAGAGCTAAAGGAACAAGAAATATCTCCACTTGACAAAGATGAAACTAGCAGTCGCCCCATGCTATTTTATATGGTTATCTGCCATCTAAATATGGATACCATTGCTGTCGGGCATAGTGCACTACCATTTCCAGTAATTGGAAGAATTGGAAGTTTGCATGAAAGGAATTGTGTGAGAATAGAGATAATTAATTAAAGTGTCTCCCCTTTCACTGGTGATCTACTCAGCATCATCCTCAGAAGGAGTAGGATATGAATGGAGACCACCAGGGACAGTAGGAGTTTCTGGTGCCTTTGAAGTCCCTTCATCAACCAGTTTCTTCCAAGTGGAAGCTTTCTCAATGTTTTTGACCTGTTTGGTGGAATGACGACTTTCACCATACACATTGCTGGGTGAAGTAGGGGGGCAATGAATTTGCTCACAGCGAGGTAGCAAAGCAAGTGGTCCTACAGGAGGTGGTCTAGGAGCATGAGGAGGCATGACAGGAGATGGTAGTGGTGTAGGATCACAAGCAGGTATAGCAGGATGCTTAGGCTGCAAAAGCAGTGGGAATAGCACTTCATTATCTTTAGAATTAGATAAATCTGAAGGGTGTTCCTCTATTTGATGAGGTTTCTTTGGAGCATGACTAATAGGCCTATGTGGCTTAGCTCCAGTACACTTGGGGAAGAGCCACATGTAAAATTGCAAACTCCCAATAGGACTTAGGTAGACAAGTGTGAAGATACATCAACTGAGCTTTATTCATTAGAGTGTGAATTAATCACTCAGCATGACCATTTTGTTGGTGTGCATAAGGGGCAGACTGGTGTATATAAATACCATTATCCCATAGACAATCAACAAATGCTTTAGAGATAAATTCCCGTCCAGCATCATATTTAAACCCTTTGATATTGGCATTATATTGGGTGTGGATATATGAAAAGAGTTGCTTGGTGGCTTTAAGGGCCTGATTCTTTGAGCATAAGCATGTAATGTATGCCATAGAGGTATAATCATCATAAAAGATGATGGCATATTTGAATTGATGATACGATTCCACTTCAAATGAAGATCTGAATGGATTAGCTCAAATGGTGTGGTTGCCCTTCACTCAGTATGAAAGAATATCCTATTGGGTTGCTTGCCTAGTTGGCATCCAGGGCAAATTTTATCATTTATTGGTATCATGATGTCCAGAAAATCTTTCAGATGTTTTCACCCAGCTTTAAGTACATCTTTAGAAGAATATTCCATGTGGCGATATAAGAGATCATAGTCCACAGAGGCCATGACTTTTTGGGCATATGGATTGATGGCTGAAGTGCAAATCCAGAACATGGTATCAGAACCATGTGAGTGAAAAGACAATATAGTCTTCTTGATGTATTTATCTATAAAATTGATGTAACCTGCAGAAGCTGCAATGATAATGCAGTGATCTTTGAGCAATGTGCCCATAGAGATCAGCTTAAGATTGTATTGTGGCATGTATACCACTGGCAATAAACACACAAGGTTGCCATTGAATAACACAATTACAGTACCTTCACCTTTTATAGGTGCCTTTCCATTCACAGTTTGTGAGAATCTAGGCTTTTGGTACTCTTGATACTTGATGAAATCTTCAAGATTATAAGTGAAATGAGCTGAAGCTCCTGAATTCAACAATCACAAATCCGGTAGCAAACCTGAGTGGTCATGTTCACACTCTTTACCTTTTTTGGATGACTTACAGCAGTCATCACACAATATGAAAGGAAAAGCAGATAGTATAGTCCATGCACAATTTACTACAGATGAACAAGTATACAACATGTTTTTTTGTGGCAAAGAAAATTGCACATTAGCATCTGAATAGTGAAAGTGAGAATTAACTGACCAGTCTTGTTGAAGAAGCCAAATTCATCAGCATCCCCCAAATACTGATCATAGTGATCCTTCCTAAGAAAAACAGTGTCCTCATCATCCATTTCCGTCCATGCTTTTGCCACCATGGTGGAAAAATCCTAAAGCCACTCTTCAAGAAGGCGAGGATTTGGTTTGAGGAGGTCCAGGTGAGGAATGAATTGATTGAGCTGTTTGAAGCTCGAAGAACTGTCAGTATTCATACTCATAGAGTATAGGGAGGGGCTATGACCTAAGACATAGGTGACAGTGGAATTGGTTTGGTCAAGAGTGACCACAAAGAAGGTGGTGATGGTAGGTGGTGATGTAGGCTGCCAGGGTTGAGGAGCAAGAAGGTGACAATTAGCCACAGGGTCCAATGTATAAACAGTTTCACAAGTAGATATTAAGCCCATGCAATGAGCCAAAGAGATGGTGTTCTGCTATGAGGAAACACAAGAGGTCTGTATTGCATCGCACCAGGAGTGTGGGCAAGTTGTTGAGGATTAACAGTGGTGGAGAAGGTGGGTTAACCTACAGGAGAGAGGATGTTGGGGGTGGAGAAAATGAAGGATGCAGTAGCAGATTCACTTGCATCTGCTACATGAGCAGTCTTGTACTTCTTCTGCTTCTTCTAACCAGCTTGAGAGTGCTTACCACACTTCTTTTTATTGTCGCCCTGTTGGACATTTCCTTGTTCCTGCTGCTGTTGTGGCTGCTGTTGTTGCAGTGAAAACTAGAGATCTTCCCTTTTCCACTTTACAGCAAAAATCTTGTATGCCTGAGTGCCAGCAACTGGCTTACCATGGCAAGATAAGTATTGTTGCCATGAAGCAATGACTAACTTCTCCAGATCCTTCAGAGTAGGTGGCTTGTCTTCCTCTTTACCCTTCTCTAGGGCAAATTGTTGACAAAGGGAAGACTGGTTAAAAAGTGCAGAGAGTACATCCACATAGTGCAGGACTTTGGATAGGATCATCATCATTTGAATCTTCTCATTAATTCTATATTTGAAGTCCTCCAGATGCACAAACTGGGCATAGATTTTGAAGAACACGAAAGCAGAATGAGAGTTTTCAGGGATGGTGGTATTAAGTAGTACCTGGAACTCACTGGAGGTGGAGAAGATGGATGGAGTGGCATAATCATGCTCAAGCTTCTTATAGAGCTAAGAGGCATTGTATACACTGTCATAGTGAGCAGATATGTGCTGCTTAAGCTTAAGTCAGATGAAACCAGTAGCTTTGTTGTCCTTCTTGTCCCAGGCTTCTATTGCAGCAATATTGTCAATGGTGATTTCCTTTGTTTTCTCGTTGTACTCATGGTCAGGACAGTCAACTCAAAAAACCATCCATACTTCCTGAAAGCAAAGAAAGGCGTTCATATCATTGCACCAGATCTGGTAGTTGGTGTTATTGAAATGAGAAAGGTCTTTGAAGGTGGAGGACATTGTGAGAGTAGATTCTTTGGGATATAAAATCGTTAGTACTGTACCATAATCGAATAAAAATGGGGGTGACATAAATCACTCATTCCTGAACACTTTTAAAGCCCTATTACCAAAATAACATTGTTCCCCCCTGGGATATCCAGGTAACATTTTAACACTAGAGTGCATAAAGCACATCAAGGCAATCTAGCATATAAAATGCATAGATATGTCTGCATTTGAACTAACTTGGTGTAAAAACACAGAGTATAAGCGAATAGTGGAGCATAAAAATGCATCCACTTGAAGGCATGATCACTGTGCATAAAGCACAGGCAGGGCTCATAACCTGTTGAAGCTAGCATGTACTGACAGAGTATAGCACAGCTACATACCTTTGTGGTGAGATGCTTGCTGGAAGGCAATAGTTCGAGTAGAAGATCGATTAGAACTCAGCTCTGCTGAGTTTGTATCTACATACAATGAGTGTGTGAACTAATGTACATATACATATACTGTAGCATTCAACAATATTGTGAAAAAAATTTATTCTGGAAAGGAGCATCATGGAATGTGCATTGTCATGAACTGAGTCCTACAGTTGAGATGTGACATAGAGTTGCATGTTCCAGGAAAAGAAGACCCTGAGATTTTGCCAATGTGATTTAACTGCTTGCCTGGTTATTGTGAAGGCACTGAAGGTCCATGCTGAGGAAGAATAGGCACCAAAGACATGAGGCAAACAGAATAAGGAACCATGTTTGTGTGTCCCGGCAGTGAATAAACTGAAACACTTTGTTCTTTTATTCTTTGAAGCTAATGATCATGTACCACCAGTGAAGATGTTGTTGACAAAGACTGATATGTAGCAGCTTCAAGGTGTGATGGCATTGAATGCTAATAATTCACTAAGGCCAAACAATGATTCTTGACACTAACCATTATGCCCAGATACACATAGTCACTTTCCATCCTGATGAAATACATTTTTTAGGTGGGAATGGCAGTGGGATTTGATGATGGCAATTTTCAGACAGTCAAGAAGTCAGAATGCAAATGGGAATGAACAGCTGTGTCCTTTCTGTGTCAAGGAACCACAAATGAATAGTGTGTGGGACCTTCCAGGAGGCAAGTGTGTGGGACAGAGGGCTACATAAAAAGGTCATTGATATGGAGGGTGCAAACTCAGTGTATGCAGTCAATGTCTCTCCAGATTCAACCAGGTTTGCCACTGGGACACTAGAGATGGAGCTTACTTACTGAGCATTTAGAGCATCACATATTCTTAACCATGAACTGAAAGAGGGATAGTGCAAGGTAAGTATATGCAAAGATATTGCATATTTATTACTAACATGGCTTCTAGCCATATAAAAATGAAGCTAAGGAGTTGGTAAGTGGGAAAAATGCTCTTGTAGACACATACATGGCGCTACCAATCCTCAGTTATTAAAGTGCATCAAGGAATTTGTCTGCATTTTTTCCTTTTAGAATAGTGATATGACGTCTCTGGCTTTTCATAAAACAGCATGTAGTTGTCCTTTCTTTGTTGGGTCCAGTTTGGCTGACAACATCTTCAGATTTGCTGCTAGATTATATATTTCTCACAGAAAATCCACCTATTCATTCTCATTTCTGAGGTCAAAATCTTTCTGATGAATCAACACCTATACGGTCTTTTAAATAATGTAGCCCAATATAGTCATGGGGACTGACTGGCTTATGATCACTCTCAGTACTATTACCTTTGGTTTGCATTACAATATACTGTGATGCAACCATATTGCTATTTATATAGATGGCTACTAGGAAAAACCTCTCCGCCAAGGTAGATCATAGAAGAATCTGTCTTGTACATGCAATGGCAGTATCTGATGGTGATCACTCTTCCTGCAATCCAAGATGACTTCATAGATTAGAAGTGAAATGTCGAATCCACTAGCAATGACCATGCAGTTACTTTAGGGCACCAATTTTCGGAATGCACTTGGAAAATTTGAAGTTCTGACAAATAATGGGAAACCCCATGATTTGTCTCTGTAGGATTATTAGTGAAAATGAGAGGGAAACATCACACAACACCCACTGCTAGAACTCAAAATGCCAGAATGGAAGGTAAAAAAGGGAGGCTAAAGGAAGCAAATGGTGAAGTTGCTGGCCTTGGTACATGATGAAGAATTATTGCCAATGAGCCTGAGCATGGCATCTGTGAAATCTCAGAGAAGGTGATAGAATGCTGCAAATTCCCAACAGTGGACCAATGCAGGTGATTCAGTTTCAACAGGTGTAAAGATACATTCAAACTATATCTTGCACTGCTTCTGTGCAAATTCATAAGTCTGGTTGTCTTTGACACTGCTTGCTTTGACAATGCAGAGTCAGCTTTGAGAATATCAATATCATAACACTTAGTGCATACTTTGTAGCAGCACAGTTTCATCAGGAGATCATTGATCTCCCTGAGTGCAACCAGTAGCAAGGCAATGATTGCGTTTATTCCCACTTATGATACTTGTTCTCCTTCAGACTTAGCCATTCTATTTAGAGATCATATTTGGTGTACACATGAACTCCCTTCTACTCTAATTTCCAATCGTGGACCCCAGTTTATATCTGCTTTTACCAAGGATTTGTACCAACTTCTTGATATCTCTCAGAAGATTTCCATGGCCTATCATCTACAAACAGATGGCCAAATGGAGCATGTCAATTGAGATCTTGAACAATATCTCCATGCTTACATAGGAAAGAAGCAGAATAAATGGGCTGATTGGCTCAAAATGGCACAGTTCTCCTATAATAATACTGTCACTACTGCAACTGGCTCCATTCCTTTTAACATCACATGCAATTACAGTAACTCCAAAAACTGTTCCAATGTTTTGTAGTTTTCGAGTGTGTGTGGAATAGCAGTTGTAGGTGTGGGAACCCTGCTTAGTGTTGGTGGGAACATGTGACGTACAAATCCCTGGCTACCTGCTGACCTAATATTCATGTGATTCGGCTCAGGGGCCACTGAGATACACCCATTTTAAAACAGGGACACCATTGGAACAGTTT
>JBBPQZ010000135.1:0-24216 GCA_038092795.1 Boletus rubissimus
CGGAGGAACCCTCTACTCCTATGTGCTGTGTCCTTTTAAAGCCTTGGCCACATGCTGCTTGGCTTCAACTTCAAACTTATCCTTGTAATATGCCTCGGCTTTTTCCGAGACAAAATGTTGTGCAGCCGTTGCTACTACCAGTGCCAGAACCGGGGGAATGGGGATAGGACGGGAGACGACTTGTTGTGCCACTTGCACCTGGGAATATTCAGGAACGGAAACGTAAATACCCTGATCATAATCCCAAACTACCTGCTGACACTGTTGAGGAGGACAGGACAGACGACAATATGGGTTCTTAGGACAGTCGGGCTTGATATGCCCAGGGAGATTACACAAGAAACAAGTTCGAGTGTCTGGCCTTGTGGGTGCAGCTTGCTGCATACCTATTTCCATGGGGACACCGCAGCCTGGCTGAATCCCAGTTGCCATAAATTGTGGACATTGAGGGGAGGGAGGCTGAGAAGGAGGAGGATATTGATAGTGACCCTGAGACCGTGGGAGAAAACAGGAGTTAACTGGAGGCCCATGTTCTATTGCCATTTGTTCGTAGGCCCTACCAACGGCATGGTAGTTGGTTTTTAGGTCATTGATGTCCATATCCAATCTAGGGTGATTCATTCGAACCCTTTCATAGATACAATAATTGACTGCCTTCTTTAGGAGTGTGGCAGCATGCCAGTCCTCAACATCAGCTTTCTTTTAGAGTACCTTGAAACGCTGCAGGAAGAGATCAATCGGATGACCATTCTGACAAAGGCCTTCCAATTTCCGAAAAGACTCGTGGGCAAGTACATTGATTCGGAAGTATTCTTTGATCTCTTTTTGAAGCTTGGACCAACTGGGCCAAGCCAAATCTCCTTTGGTGCCAATAACAACATCTTGTGCATTCTTGACCTCAGTTTCTTCATCATCGAGGTACTTCTCCAACGTAATTTGGATGAAACTATCTGCCTTTTTTTTGAATCAGGAGAGGACAGTGATGCATCTCAGCTTGTCCGATTTCCACGTTTGAGCATCTACCCATAAACATAATTTTACCCACCAAAGACAGAAGGTGGTACGATCACCGTCCCATTTCTCAGGATCGGCTATCTTCTTTATCACATTGGACTTTTCTTGGTTTACGTTTAAGGCGGAGAGCCTTGCGACGAGATCGTCTAAGTCCACTGACGTCAACATATTTATTTACAGGTTTAAGATATCAGGTTGGGCGAAGGTATGAGCAGAAGTGTTCATTTCCATAGAATTTGAAGGAAAACGAATGGTGTTCGGTGCGTTGCTTGTCGTGGGAGAGACCGGATCTGCCTGGCTACGGCGTATGGAAATACTATCCACATTAGACGTGATGTCACAGGTGATCACGCGAACCTGGGTACACTGGCATAGTACCAACATGGACAGCTAGGCACTCAGCTGATGACAGGGACTAGTGCACTATGCCCGGTAGCAATGTTATCCTTATTTGTACGGCAGATGACCATATATAAACAGCATGGGGCAAGTGCTGGTCTTGCTACCATCAAGTGGTAGTACCTCTTGTTCCCTTAGCTCTGGGACCTGAGCGTTGTGTATAGCAGTCTAATCCAAGTGTTATGACTTTATCACAAACAACTCAATCAATCCACAAGGCTCGGACAAAGCTTTGTAGGATACACAATTCCTGGCTCAAGGATGAGGGTATGGGGGTCTTCTCCACTCAACACAATCTACAATGACCAAATGGTCAAGGCAATGACTAGCATGGTGAACAAAATGGATTAGACTGGGAATTCCAGTCGCAGAGTGCTACTTTATATATTGTACATGCGTGCGCACAGACCATGCTATGCGTGGGAAGGATTACCATAAATAGACTAAGTGATACCATGGTTGTGAGAGAAAGATAATGGAAATGAAAAAGGGCTGTGTGAGAAGAGCGGAAATTAAAAGGACAAGGTCACTTTGTGTTATGATGTCATTAGTTCTAGACCTGGTCATGTGAGGGTTACCACAGTCACATGCACAGATCACGTGACTGAGAAAAGAAAAGATACAAGTTCAAAAAGTTTGAAAATGTTCATATTATAACAATATCTTGGTTATTTCCTTTTGCCCTCTGGTCTCACTATGTCTTTGGACAAGATTAAGACGATACAGGAATGGCTGGAGCCTCAGAAGGTCAAGGACATTCAATCATTCCTCAGTTTCACCAACTTCTACCATCGCTTTATAGCAAATTACTCTGACATCGTTGTTCCTTTGACTCACCTTACTCGCAAAGGTACTTTGTGGTCTTTTAGTGATGACTGCCACTCCACCTTCCATGCCTTGAAAAACACATTCACCTCTGCTCCTATCCTCACCCATTGGGTTCCTGATGCTTCGATGGTTGTAGAAACAGACATCTCCAACTACGCTATCGCTGGTATCCTCTCCATCCATTGTCCAGATGAGGAATTCTGGCCCATTGCCTTCTACTTCTGTATGCTTTCAGCTCCAGAGCTCAACTACGACACCCACGATAAGGAGCTCCTTGCCATTCATGAGTCCTTCCAGACTTGGCATCACTACTTGGAAGGCTCCAGATCCCCCACTGACCACAAGAACCTGGAGTACTTCGCTACTACCAAACTCCTGACTTGCCAGCAAGCCTGGTGGTCAGAGTTCCTTTCCCAGTTCCATATGGTCGTCCGTTTTCGCCCCAGATGCCTTGGTGCAAAGCCTGATGCCCTCACTAGACACTGGGATGTCTATTCCAAAAAGGGGAATAAGGACTATGCTTACGTCAATCCCCATAATTTCTGCCCCATTTTCACCCAAGAACAGCTTGCTACATCCCTATGAGCTACCATCCTTGCTGCTCTGGTTCTCCAAGCAAGCACCCTCTATGATGTCAAGCAGCTTTACAACGACATTCTCTTTGCCCTTTCCTCTGACTCTCTCGCCGAACTCCATATATCCACTCCTGAACCTCCTGACTCTCATTGGTCAGTCAACTCCGACAGTTTCCTCCATTTGGATAACCGCATCTATGTTCCTAATTCTAACAACCTTTGATTCCACGTCCTCTGATGCAAACACGATCATCTCCTCTCCGGATATTTCGGCCAGAACCAGATGTTGGAATTGATTCGCTGTGAATACACTTGGCCAGGTATCAGGATGTTCGTTAAGGACTATGTTTCCTCCTGCACCTCCTGTGCCTGCGCAAAGGTTCCCTGGCACTGCCCTTATGGGCTCCTGAAGCAGCTCTCTATTCCCAAGAAGCCATGGAACTCTATCTCTATGGACTTCATCAAACAACTCCCCAAGTTCTCCAGGTTCATAGCAGTACTCATGGTCGTAAACTGTCTCTCCAAACAATGCATCTTCATTCCCACTCACAACACGATCACATTCCCAGAGCTCGCCAAACTCTTCCTCCTCCATGTCTTTTTGAAGCACGGAGTTCCCTCCCACATTATCTCCAATCGAGGAACCGAGTTTGTCTCTCACTTCTTCCGTCTCTTAGGAAAAGCTCTGAATATCTGACTCCACTTCACCTCTGGTTATCACCTAGAAGAAGATGGTCAAATGAAGTGAATGAACCAGACTCTCGAGCAGTACCTCTGCATCTATTGTAACTACCAGCAGGACAACTGGTCTGAACTCCTGCCCCTTGCAGAGTTCTCCTACAACAATACCCCTAGTACTACCACCAGTATTTCTCTATTCTTCGCAAACAAAGGCTATCATTCCAACATCTTCATCTATCCAGAACGAGATCTCACCTCTGCTTGTGCTCGAGAATACTCCATCAACCTTGATACCCTTCATCAGTTTCTCTGTGAGGAAATGGCCCATGTCCAATAGTGTTACCAAGGACTTGTGGATGCCAAGCGAACTCCGGCACTGGACTTCAAAGTTGGTGATTAGGTTTTTGTGAAAGCTAAGTACTTCCACTCCACTAGACCTTCGAAGAAACTCTCTGAGAAGAACTTGGGGCTGTACACTATTATTGCTCAGACAGGAACCCACTCCTTCATGCTCCAACTCTCCAACTCTATAAAGTTCGTTCATCCTGTCTTTCATGTTTCACAATTAGAATCCTCCGTACCCAATGTCATTTCCAACCAGGTACAATCTCCTTCACCTCCGGTCAAAGTAGATGGAGAACTGGAGTTCAAGATCTCCGAGATTCTCGACTCCAAAATAGACCGATGAAGAAAACACTGCAAACTGCTCTACCTCATGCAGTGGTCTGGTTACAAAGGCACTGACAAAGAAACCTCTTGGCTGCTAGCCACAGAGCTTGGATATGCTTCCAAATTCATCAACAACTTCCACTCCCATTATTCAGACAAACCTGGACCTCACTCCGTATGATCAGACAAGAGTTCGCATTTTTATCTACAACAGACACTATTTACCACCTAAATCTCCTCTTCTACCTCTGCATCATCATCATCCTTCTCCTCTTCTGCCTCCATCGCCACATCTTCCTCCACCATCTTCCAGATGGCCTTGGCTGTCGCCTCTCCTATCTCCACCCTCAACTCTGTCGCCTCCTCCACTATCTTCCTCGTCAACTCACTCTCCTCTTCATCCCCCAATTCTTCCTCTGACTCCAACAGCTCCCTCTTTCTGTATACCTCCATTGTCTTGAGGTCAATTAGGCGCACCATGAAGGTGCCCTGGTCCTCTAGTTGCTTGGCTTGTGCCTGCACTGCATCCCAGAGCCCCCTCACAGTAGCCATCATCGCCTGCCCCACCTGCATCCACACTCTCAACGCCTCTGCGAAGTCTGCCTCATACAAGGATCCTGCGGCAGCACTTGACCCCTTCTTTGACTTGTCCGTCTGCCTCTTCTTTTTTGCTGGCTGAGCGGCCCCCTCCATGGTCCTCTTCTTCCTTTGCACCGGCTTATTCACCTCCTCTGTCTCTGGCCAGACACACTTCACCTTCACCCTCCAGCACTCCTCGCACAATGTTACCTTCCCTGCTTCTTGGACACACTTGAGGTCCTTAATGATGCACCTGGTGCATGCCTCCACCTCTGACACCTCCCACACCTTCCTTTTACTTGTCCTGGCACGTTGCTGCTGCTCACGCACCTCCTCAGCCTTGGCTCCGTCAGCTCTGTCAGCTCCAACAAGGGTGTGACTCATCCTTTTCTTGGCTGCTGCTTTGGCCGCCTTGCACCTTGTTTCCTCACGCACTTTCTCCTCCTCTGCTTTCTTCCTCTCCTCCTCTGCCTTCTGCCTTGCCTCCTCCTCCTTCTTCGCCTTCGATTGTTGCCTCTGTTTGGTGAACTTCGCTGCACAAAGGTCATCATCATCGTCATTATTCTCCGCCAGGTGGGCGTCGGACCATTTGCTGATGTCTTCTTCTTCGGACATGGTGGTGGTTTGAGATAGAGAGATACTGGTAGGATTGAGTTAGTTTTATAGGCTTTCACCTTTGACTCACAAATTTTTGGACTCCAATTTTCGTAACTCCACATTGTCACTAATAGGCCTTCAGAAGTTCAGGCCTAAGAAGGGGATACTGTCATATCCCAAAATTCATACAAGTCCAACTCCAGCAACTCTGGCACTCTACATGCCAACTCTGGATCTATTTTGTCTATATCGCAACTCCAGACCTCCAAAGTTGTCTCTCTGTCTCATATATCCTGTATAGTATATTTCCAATCCCTTTTCACTTCCATCTACCCTGTATCCTGTCATCTCTGTCTTCCCTGACTTTGTTGTAGTAACCCACTGACCCTTTTGGCTACATTTCTCTGTCTCATTACTTACTCTAGAAAATACTCCTCTCCTCAAAAATACTTGTATTCTCGAAAATACTCAGACCCCTGGACTTTACTACTCTGTCTCCTATTTCTACTCCATATATAAAGTTGTACCAATAGGGCTTGTACTCCAGTTCGAATATCATCTTAGACTCACCTCCATCTCCGTTGACTTCTGTCTGAGTCTTGACAACTCATCTCCAACTTACCTCTGATCAACTTCAGGTTGTCTCCAACCCTTGGTCCACCTCTAACCATCTCCGACCATCTCCACAAATCTGGGACATTGGGCTCTGACAAGGGCGCATCACATACAGTGAAGCTGAAGTTCCATTTTCTTCCCTTGGACATAACTCCAGAGTTCCGGAGTTCATACCAGAGTTGACCTGGTCTTAACAATAGTGGAAACTTAGTGAAGGAAAAGATATTGTTCAGGGGTTATTTTCTGTGGTCGTTACATTACCCCCTTCTCAGTGGTTGAACTCTTGGTCGATGATGGCTTTGTTCTTCATTATCACCCCCTTCTCAGGGGGCATGCTATGGTCTATGAGGATGCTGTTTACGATTGGTTCAGCGTTTGGTGGGGGGAATTCAAAGTAGAAGTCGGGGAGTTGGTTGAGGGAGGCGGAAAAGGCTTTGAAGCCGGCATCGGTGAAGAGGGGGGTCTGTCGGGTGCACATGGGGCAGTCACATGGTTTGGAGGAAGGGCATGCAGTGGCCATGTTACCTCGAACAGTGCAAACTGCTTCTGGGTGTTTCGTATGGAACTTCTCAACTTCCTTATTGGCGTGAGTCAAGTTTGTTTTGGGTTTCCATGTGCATTCCTCACATGGGTATCCTTTCTAGTGCACTAGGTACTTGGTCTTGTTTCTCTTCCTACGCGAGTCTATGATTTCCTGGATCTCGTATTCTTCCTTTTGTTGGATGACTACAGCTGGTGGTGGTTTGGGTTTTGCTTGGGACGGAAATGTTCCAGTGGTGTATGAAGTAAGGTATGATTTGTTGAATACCAGGTGTACTCCTTTCCATGTCTTAGGCAGTTCCAGTTCATAGGCAGCCTCGCCGATCTTTTGTTTGACCTTAAATGGGCTGTACCATTTATTCTCAAACTTCTTCATTGGTCGATCCATTTTGATGTGCTTTCCTTCCAGCAACACCTTCTGTCTGACCTTATATTCGATCGCTGATCTCGCCTTGCTATCATGTGACTTCTTCATCAACTCTGCAGCTTTCTCCAGGACCTTTTTTGCTGCTGCGTAATTGCCCTTCATTCATTCCACGAATTTCCCTGCTTCTTTGTTTTTGATTTTTGCTTCCATATATGGTATCTGGGATTGTTGGCCGAAATTTAGCACAAATGGAGAGACTCTGGTTATAGTGGTCTAGGAGTTATGGGCGAATTCAGCCAATAGGAGCCACTCTACCCAGTCCGTTTGTCTATGGTTCACATATATCCTCAGGTACTTTTCTACTTCATGATTGATGCATTCCATCGGTCCATCAATTTGGAGGTGGTACACCATAGATGGGTTTCCCTGGATTGTGAGTAATTTGCAGAGTTGTTGCATGAACATGGAAACGAACTGTGTTCCTCGATCTGAAATTACTTTTCAGGGTGTTTCATGCAATTTAAACACATTGTCATGGAATAGTATGGCAACCCCTAATGACATAACCATGTCCATGGTGGGCATGAGGTGAATCATTTTGGTAAATCGGTCGACCACCACTAGGATTGCATTCTTTCCTTGTGATTGCGGTAGTGGTCCGATGAGATTTACCAATATGATTTCCCACAGATTTGAGGGAACTTCATTCAGGTGTAGTGGGGTGTGGAGTGACATGTTTTTGGCTTTGACTTTCTGGCAGATGTTGCAGCCTTTTATGTAGGCTTCTACATTCTTGCATATCATGGACCAATAGTACTCGCTTTTGATCAGGTCTATTGTTCGGTGAGCTCCAGGGTGTCCAGCTATTGGGTAATCATGGTTAGATTTGATGATCTCCTCCTGTAGCAATGCATCATGGGGGATGTAGGTGAGTTTCCTCCATTTGACCAGCCCATCTTGTCATGTCCAGGGTGACTCAACCTTCTCGAGCCCTTCTTTCACAAACTTCTCTAACTTGTATTGAAGTTTCTTTATGTGATCGATGATGCTCAGAGAGGTGACAGCCTTGATGAAAAGAGAATTGGGGAGTAGGATCTGTTGTTTGTTGTCATTTGTTACCTCCTTCTCATAGTCTGGCCTCCTGGACAGAGGATTTGCTGGGTTAGTCTTTCCAGTTTGGTATTTAAAAAGCAACTGGTACTCTTGGATAAATTACTGCCATCTGGCTTGGCAGCGTGAGAGATCTTGTGGTTTCCTAAAGAACTCAAGGTTCTTATGGTCCATTAGGATTTCCACTGGGTGTATGGCTTCCAGGAGGTAGTGTTACCATTTCTAGAGTGCAAAAATCATTGCAAGCATTTCAAGATCTGTGGCATGGTAGTTGCATTCTGTGTTGTTAAGGGATCTTGAAATGAAGGCCATGGGGTGCCAGATTCCTTCTTGCTGTTGAGACAGCACTGCTCTGATTCCAACTCCCAATCTGTCGGTTTCTACTTGGAAGGGATGAGTGTCATTTGGCATTGCTAGTGCCAGTGCCATTGTGACGGTCTCTTTCAGCTGGTTGAAGGCCTGTTGGCATTCAGGTGTCCATTTGAATTCATTCTTTACTGAAGTGAGGCTGTTGAGAGGCCTTGTAATCTGGGCAAAGTTCTTGATGAATCTTCAGTAGAAGTTAAGGAATCCAAGGAATCCTTTGAGCATCTTGGTAGAGGTCGGAACTGGCTAGTCTTTGATTGCCACTACCTTTTTCGAATCCATTCATACTTTGTTCTGGGCTACGATCAGATCCAGGAACTTGGTTTCTTGGACTTCAAAGTCACACTTGTCATGATGTAGGTACAAGTGGTTATCTCTTAGGATTTGTAGCACTTCTTGTACTACCTTCCGATGTTCCTCGATCGTCTTTGTGAAGATCATGATGTCATCAATGTACACCACAACTACTCCATGGTTGATCAAGTCTCTAAACAATGAGTTCATCATTGTTTGAAACGTGGCTGGGGAATTGCAGAGTCTGAAGAACATTACTAGGGGTTTGAAGAGGCCCCTGTTTGTTCTAAATGCTGCCTTCCATTTGTCTCCTTCTGCTATTCATACATTGTTGTAGCCTCATTTTATGTCAAACTTGGTGTAGTATTTGGCGGCTTTGAGTTTGTCCACCAATTTAGAGATCAGAGGTAAAGGATATCAATTGCATTGGGTAACCTCATTTACCTTTCAGTAATCTTGTACAGGGCGGAGGTGGCCATCCTTCTTCTCAATGAAGAAGAGCATGGATGCGAATAGAGATTTCGATGGTCTTATCTGTCCGGACTTCAAGTTTTCCTTGAGGAACTTGTTGAGCTCTTCTTGTTCTCCTGTTATGAACTACTGCCGAAGCATCTGATCACTTCCACAAGGCTTGGACTATGCTTGCAGGATATACAATTCCTGGCTCAAGGATGAGGGTATGGGGGTCTTCTCCGCTCAACACAGTCTACAATGGCCAGAAGACCAAGGCAATGACTATCGTGGTGAACAAAATGGATTAGACTGGGGATTCCAGTTGCAGAGTGCTACTTTATATATGTTACAGGCGCACACACAGACCATGCTATGTGTGGGATGAAGTACCATAAATAGACTAAGTGATCTCACGAGTGTGAGAGAGAGATAACGGAAATGAAAGGGGCTGTGTAAGAAGAGTGGAAATTAAAAAGGGTGCAGTCACCTCATGGTATGATGTCATTGGTTCTAGACCTGGTCATGTGAGGGTTACCATGGTCATGTGCACAGATCATGTGACTGGAAAAGAAAAGAGTACAAGTCCGAAAATGTTTGAAAATGTTTGTATTATAACATTTCCTGGGTTTAGGAGATAGACTTTGCAATCTACTGTGTGGTCTTCTGGCAGTAGCTCAATGGTGTGGTCCCAAGGTCTTCAGGGTGGCAATTCATTGAAGTTGTCTTTGGTGAACACATCGGCAAACTTATGGACATATGCAGGTGCCACTTCCTCAAAGGTCTTCTTTTTCTTTTGGATGAAGTCATGGGTAGCTATGTCCATCATGGTGTTTAAGAGGTAAATTTCAGTGTCGAGCTTGAATAGCTGATCACCATCTTGGGGTTGGAACTCTTTGTCTTCATCATCTTCATCACAGTTTTCCAGATGTGGCATGTGGTCTTCTTTATATTGGAATGAGATTCGGCTGGTTTTCCAATTGATCTTGGAGTTGTGCATCTTAAGCCAATTGTAGCCTAAGAAGATCATGTTGGGGCCTAAGTTGGTGATGGCAAGGGCCAGTTGTTCTTTATGGTCCTTGATCTGCATTTCGACAATGACGAATTTGTCGATTTTTCCAGAGGTGTTCATAGATCTGTTGGCATTGTACATCAACATAGGGCATGGAAGAGAGTGGGTTACTACCCCCTTCTTAGCTACAAAGTCCTCATGGATTGACGATCCCATGCATTTTGAGTCTATTAAAGCTTTAACTTTGACTGAGTGTCCATTGGACAGCTTCAAGGTTACTGGTAGCTCCAACAAGTTTTTCTCCTTTCGATGTGGAGAGGCCTTTTTAAACTTGGGTTTCCTTTGCAGGTCCCTCAAGATCCAGTGTGCTTCCATGTCGCTTATGTCTTTTAGATCCTTGAGTAGATCATCGTTCACTTTCACCTTCCTAAACTTGTGGATGAAGGTTCTAAGATGCGCCAGATTCCTTTGCTTGTCTGGGCACTCTACTTATTGCTTCATCCATCAAATCAACCAAGGATTGACAGTGTTCAGCCAATATTGGCTTGAACTGGTGTTTTTCTGATTTCTAATGGAAGAGCACTCAGCAGCCACATTACCATCCTTGGAGTCTATTACAACTACCCAGGGTAGGAGTAATTGCAAGGGGCCTTCAATGACAAGGAGTCACATTGGGAGGCGATAACGCAGTACTTCTGACGTGGGGATTCCTCCGGCGGTGGTAGTCGAGGGGATTCCTTGAAGGGTATCAACAAGTGGGTGGCAAGTTGATCAAGGAGTCGCTTAGGGAGCGATGATGCAGTACTTCTGTTGTGGGGATTCCTCCAATGGTGGTGATCGAGGGGATTTCTCGAAGGTGTTGACAAGCTGAAGGGTAAGTATGACCAAGGATCGGTCTAGGGGTTTTCTAACTGCGGGGCGAGTAAGATGAGAGAAGCAAGTAGATTGCTAGATGACAAGATACAAGATAGCTCAAAGGAGGTCTAAACTAGCGATCATAGTTGTACTTGAGTTGGTTATATACTGAGTCTTCTCGTGCACGGACCATAGTAAGAAATGCGAGGAGGACTACAAAAGAAAGGGTTATGTGTTATGGATCAAAGGAAGACACATAACAGAATGAAAGAAAGCCTGAAAAGGAAAGACACGTAATGATAAAGAGCAAAACATGTGGCTGACATATTACGGGAGAATCAATGAGACAAATAAAGCAAGAGGAGGCGCCATGGATATGAAGGAAGCTGCAGAAGCCTGAGGCAAAGGAAAGGAATGAAGTCCAATGAATGTCCTAGGATATGATGTATCAGAGGGCCTAGGATTGAAGGTAGTACATGGATTGAGCAGAGGCGAAAGAGAAGTATGAAGAAAAGAAAAAGTTGTAACAGAGCCGGTGCTCCTAAACCCTTTGTCACCTCACTGTGTCTTTTCTAGCAATTTGACTTCTCATACTAGCAGGATCGAGATCTTTTCTAGGATCAATTGTGCTACTCGCTCACCAGCTTTCACCACAAACTCCTTATTTCCAAAGTTGAGGAGTAAGATCTTGATCTCTCCCCTATAGTCCAAGTTGATCACTCCCGCTCTGGTTGTGATTTTCTTTTTGACCACCAATCTGCTTCTAGGCACGATTTAGCCATAATGTCCCTTTAGGATTTCCATTTCATAACTTGTGGACACTAAGGCTTGCCCATAAGCCAGGATTGTTGTATCTTCTGCTGTGTACATATCATATCTGGCCACACCCAGAGATCCTTACACTAGCAGGGGGATTTTCTTATTTTTTCGGACAATGTTTAAGGTTGGTGTCAGCAGGTTTATTCAGACCTTGTTTACTTCAGTTGCAGTCTTGTCATCGCAGTGCAAAATAGTGTATCGATTCGCATTTACAAATGGCAATGACTTGGATGGTACAGCAGGTTGACTGCTATCTACTGTATAGACTGAAAACCCGATCTGGAAGCTATCTATGGCAAAGAGATTTCCTTGACGCTATTGTCCTTGGAAGTCTCGTCCTCCCCTCTCTCGATCCTGTCCATCATCACCCTCAAACTAGTGAACTGATCCTATGAAATTTCTTGGCCTCCCGACTGTAGGGCACGAACCTTGGAATGGGATCTTGGCAGATGCTCAGCACAAGGCCAAGTGTTACAACTTTTCCTTTTCTTCATACTGTTCTTTCGCCTTTGCTCAATTCATGTACTACCTTTAGTCCTAGGACCCCTTATCCATCATATCCTAGAACATCTATTGGACTTCATTCCTTTTCTTTGCCTCAGGCTTCTTCAACTCCCTCTGTACCTGTGGCGCTTCCTTTTACCATATTTGTCTTATTGATTCTCCTGTGATGTGTTGGCCACATGTTCTGCTCTTCATCATTACACGTCCTTCCTTTTTGGGTTTCCTTCAATTCCATTATGTGTCTTCCTTTTGATCTGTAACGCATAACTCTTTCTTTTATAGTCTTCCTCACATTTCTTACTATGGTCCATGTGCGAGGAGACTCAATATATAATTGACTCAAGTACAACTACGATCGCTAGTTTAGACCTCCTTTGAGTTACCTTGTATCTCGTTGCCTAGCAATCTACTTGCTTCTCTCATCTTACTCGCCCCGCAGTTCGGAAACCCCTAGATCGCTTCTTTGATTGACTTACCTCTCAGTCTCGTCAATACTATCAAGGAATTCCCTTGACCACCACTGTTGGAGAAATCCCCACAATGGAAGTACTGTGTCATCGCTCCCCAAGCGACTCTTTGATCAACTGGCCACCTGCTTGTTGATACCTTTTGAGGAATCCCCTTGACCACCACTGCCAGAGGAATCCCCACATTGAAAGTACTGTGTCGTCACCTCCCAACGCGACTCCTTGTCATCAAAGACCCCTTGTGATTACTGTTACAACTTTTCCTTTTCCTCATACTTCTCTTTCACCTTTGCTCTATCCATGTACTACCATCCGTTCTAGGTCCACTTATCTAACGTGTCCTAGCTCGGCCCACAGACTTTATTCCTTTTCTCCGCCTCAGGCTTCTTTGACTGCCTTCGTACCCGTGGCACATTCTCTTACCATATTTGTCTCGTTGATTCTCCCACGATGCGTCGGCCACGTGTTCTGCTCTTCATCATTACGCGTCCTTTCTTTTCAGGTTTCCTTTCATTCCGTTATGCATCTTCCTTTGATCCATAATGCATAACCCTTTCTTTTATAGTCTCCCTCGCATTTCTTACTACGGTCTGTGCACGAGGAGACTATGTATATAAATGACTTGAGTACCACCTAGATCGCTAGTTTAGACCTCCTTTGAGCTACCTTGTATCTTGTCACCTAGCAATCTACTTGCTTCTCTTGTCTTACTCACCCCGCGATTAGGAAACCCCTAGATCGCTTCCTTGATCAGCTTATCCTTTGATTCGCTGATACCTTGTCCACCATTGGAGGAATTCCCACAATGAAAGTACTGCACGTTGGCTCTCAACCCGACTTCTATGTTGTTGGCCTTCAATCCAACTCCCTTGATCGAACCACTGCGTTGTCGGCTCCCAACCTGATTCCTTGACATCGAAGGCCCCTTGCGATTACTTCTACCCCGGGTAGTTGTAACAAAAGGTCTAAACTCTCTAGCAGAGGCTACCACCACATAAGCCTCCACCATTCACCCTCAGCGTAACCACCCCACTTGGGGACTTTACCGTCCCGCCCCTGCTGAACCCTCTTCCTCGGAGGAATCGGACGAGTCTATCCACCTAGAGGATCAGGAACCTGACGAACTCACCGCTCAGATCGAGCATACCCTTCATCACCAGACAGCCGAACAACGAGACCAGAATCTAGCTACCGCCCTCTCCTGTAGCCTTTCCATCCCATCCGAACCAACAACCGCCCCCTCCTCTCCTACCCCTACATGGTCTACTGCTCCAAACCCATCTCGCGTTGTTCCTTCTATTGCTAGCTCTCTTACTAGTGTTCCTGTTCGTCCTCCCCCTCTTCCATCCCTACCTCCATCCTCGCCGATAATGTCCTCCCGTCCCACTGAGCTCCGCCTTGGCGCCCCCGAGATCTTTGATGGCTCTTACAACAAAGCCATACCTTGGTTGAACACTGTGTTGTTTTATCTCACAGTGAATGATGCCATGTATAACTTAGACCCTAAAAAGGTCGCCTTTGCCCTGTCTTTTATGACTAAGGGACCCGCCCTCACTTGGGCAACCACCTATCGCATGTCTACGATCCACGCAGGCATTGCGACCATCGGCACCTGGGAAAACTTCGTCAAAGCTTTCAAGACTGCGTTCAAACACCACGACACGGTCAACAATGCTATCACCTGGCTCACCACCAAACACATTCTCATCGGTAAGAACAGCATATACAACCCTTCGTTGAACTCCTATATAGCTGAGTTCAAAAACAAAGTCGCTACGTCACAAGTCCAGGATGACAATGTCCTGATCTCTTACTTTGCTTCCGGACTTCCTCCCGCCCTCATGAGGAAAATCATGTCCATGGAAAAAGTTCCTTCGACCATCGAGATGTGGTATGACAAAGCCGTTCACTTCCAGACCCAGTGGGATCATGACACTGAGTTATCGCGCTGATACTCACATCCATTGTACCAACCTCACCAGAACTTCTCCTTCTTTCGCACCCCTGCCAAAGACCCTGACGCCATGGATGTGAACGTCATTCACATTCCGAAGATGACCCCGGAGGAAAGGAAGTGTTGTGTCGAGAAGAAACTTTGTTTTAGATGCCATAAACCTGGCCACTCCTCCCCTGCCTGCCCCACTTTCACAGCTGCCAAACCAGTCATAAAGGCGATCGGTCAGGATGACGATGAAGACGTCCCAGCGGTCAGGAGGGTTCGATTCAAGAAGATGGATTTTTAAATAGGGAAACTTCTTCAATGCGAGTCTCCCCTTCTTCTCCAATGTGTGCACCTGTACTTGTAACATCTACCACCAAAGCAATGCAAATCCCCGTTCAAGTAATCGTACCCTCACACATTGAAAGCCATCGACACCCATGCCCTCATCGATAGTGGAGCCGACATCTCCTGTATTGACTGGGACTTCGCCTGCAAACACAAGCTTCCTCTCACGAAGCTCGACAAACCTATCTACGCTCGGAACGCCAACAACTCCCTCAACAAGAAAGACGCAATCTGATACTCCTGCTCGCTGTTCCTCAATATTGAGGGAATAGCATGACAAGTCAACTTCATGGTCATGTCCTTAGGGCGTGACAATGTCCTCCTCAGACTTCCCTGGTTGAAAGAAACCAATCCTGCCATCGACTAAAGCAAACAGACTCTTTCACTCTCCAAAAGTCTTGACCAGTTGAAAGAACTCTACGCCTTGCACTCGACGGATTATGACTGTCACTCGTCCAAATTCTGGAAACCACCACCCTGTGCTCCTTGACATATCCACGTCAACTCTGTCACCCACTCTCATCTGTTCAAATATAACGAATGGAGAGACTCCTTGGCCCACTGCCAACACGACAACAACATCCGAATCATGTTCCGCATCATCAAAAGCGGATCTCAATATATCCCCAAAGGATCCCCAGTCATCAGATGCCTTACTCAGGCCACCGAGCTTGCCATGGCTGCTGAGAAGGAGAAACCTAAACCAGTTCTCCCAGCAGAATACTCCAAGTTTGCTTCCATCTTCTTGAAGGAAGCCACTGACCATGTTCCCCCCTTGCGAACCTACAACCACAAAATTAATCTCAAAGAGTCTTTTACCCCGAAAATCAGGAAACTCTATCCCCTCTTACCCAAGGAACGCACTGCCACTGAGTCCTTTTTACAGGAAAATCTAGATTGTGGTAAGATCCGCCCCTCGAAGTCTCCTCAAGCCTCCCCATTCTTCTTCGTCAAAAAGAAGAATGGCAGTCTTCGCCCCTGCCAAGACTACTGCTATGTCAACGAGCATACTGTTCGTGACGCCTACCCTTTGCCCCTCGTATCTGATCTCATCGATAAACTCCATGATGCCAAGGTTTTTACCAAGTTTGACATCCGATGGGGATACAACAACGTCTGTATTAAGGACGGACACCAATGGAAGGCCGCCTTTATCACCCATAAGGGGCTCTTTGAACCCACCGTGATGTTCTTCGGTCTCTGTAACTCACCCGCCATGTTTCAAAGATTTATAAACAACTCTTTCCACAACATGATTGCTGAAGGATGGCTCGTCATTTATATGGACGACCTCCTTATCGCCTCCCCCGACGAAGTGACACACACAGAATGAACTAAGTGCATTCTTCAATGCATGACCGAACTCGACCTGCACCTCAAACTTGAAAAGTGCAAGTTCGCCGCTACCGAGATAGAGTATCTCGGAATGATTGTCAAACCTGGACAACTCGCCATGGACCCCATCAAGCTCGATGGAATCGCCTCATGGCCAGTCCCTTCCACCATCAAGGATGTCTGGTCTTTCCTTGGCTTTGCCAATTTCTACCGCCGCTTCATCCTGGATTACTCTAACATCGCTCGCCCCCTCATAGATCTTACAAAGAAACTTAGTTCGTGGTCCTGGTTGTCGGCTTGCACCCACGCCTTTAACACCCTCAAGGCGCTCTTCCTCAAGAAACCGGTATTACAAATGCCAAATCTTTCTGCCCCCTTCACCATCGCCACCGACGCCTCAAAGTACGCTTCTGGAGGTATCCTCCTTCAGACCGACGCCAATGGAGAATGGCACCCCTGTTCCTACATTTCTCAGTCGTTCTCTTCCGCTGAACGAAACTATGACATTTACGACAGAGAACTCCTTGCCGTAATCTGCAGTTTAAAAGCGTGGCGCCATTACCTCCATGGCTCAGCTTTCCCTATTCAAACCTTCACAGATCACAAGAACCTCACCTACTTCCGGCAACCTCAAACCCTCAACCGCCACCAAGCTTGTTGGCTGATTGATTTAGCCGACTTTGACCTCAAAATGATCCACGTTCCCGGCACGCAACTTGCCGGCCCCGACGCCCTTTCCTGGCAACCAGATCTTCTTCCAGTGTCGGATCTTGATAATGAAGGCGTAATGCTTCTCCCGCCTTCTCTCTTTGTTAATACTATTGATGCCGCTCTCCATGAACAGATCAAAGAGTCCTCCGAGTCTGACACCCTCGTTTGTCAGGCCCTCCAGTCCATGAACGAGGAAATCCCTCCTGCATTCCGCTCCCGCCTTGCTGACTGGCAACTTGATGCTGGTATCTTCACCTATCAGGGTTGCGTCTATGTCCCTGCTGACAATTCCCTTCATTGTTCTATTTTACAGCGTTGCCATGATCACGAGACCGCCGGTCACCCCGGTTTTCTCAAGACTCGCCAGCTTGTCGCCACCGAATTCTGATGGCCAGGCCTCGCTGCCTACGTCCGCCGCTACGTTGAAGGTTGCGCCACCTGTCAACAGGCGAAATCCAATACCCACCCCTCCGTTCCTCCCCTCACTCCAATCAAATCCACCACATCTCGCCCATTCCAGCAGATCTCCTGTGACCTGATCACTGACCTCCCAGTCTCCTCCTCCGGCTTTGATTCACTCTTGGTCGTGGTCGACCACGGGCTTACAAAGGGGGTAATTTTATGCCCTACCAAGAAATCCATCACTGCTGAGGGCGTCGCCACCCTATTTTTCCACAAAGTATTCCTATGCTTCGGCCTCTACGACAAGATCATCTCTGACCGAGGACCCCAGTTCATAAGTTCATTCACCCGCAAGCTGGGGAAACTACTATGATACAATTTATCCCTCTCCACCGCGTACCACCCACAGACTGACGGAGAAACTGAACACGTTAACCAGGAAGTCAAGACTTATCTCTGTATCTACTGCGGATCCAACCCAGGGTCATGGGCTGATTCCATCTTCCATGCTGAGTTCGCTCACAATCACCGCCCCCATTCTGTCACAGGCAAATCCCCTTTCTTCCTTATGATGGGATATGAACCCCACACCCTTCCACTGATCATTGCCAATTCGGATCTCCCCGCAGTAGAAGACCACTTGAAGACTCTTTCAGCTGCCCGAGACGAGGTCCTCGCCTCCCATGAGCTGGCACGTCAAACCATGTCAGCCCAAACCAGACGACACTTCAAACCCTTCGCCCTAGAGGATAGGGTTTGGCTCGAAGCACGGAATTTGAAACAATCCGTTGCAAATCCCAAGTTTGCCTCCAAACGAGAGGGATCTTTTACCATCATGAAGGTATTGTTCCTGATCACATATCAACTGCGCCTCCCCAAGGCCTGGAAGATCCACCCAGTATTCCACGCCTCACTTCTCTCGCCATATCACAAGAATGACACTCATGGGGCTAACTACCCTACACCCCCTCCGGACTTAGTAGACAGTGAAGAAGAATATGAAATAGAAAAGATCATCAAGCACAAGGGATCAAGAGGACGGCGTTCCTTCCTGATCCGATGGAAAGGGTACACAACCGAAGAAGACTCCTGGGTCCCAGAGCAACACCTGACCAATGCGGACTCCACCCTCCAAGCATATAAAAACCTCTTCCCCTCTGTCTTCTCCTCACCCTCTCAGAACTAACATGGCCATTGACTTCACCCCCACTGATGAAATTCCCCATCTCACTCTCACTATTGCCTAGATCTACAAATGATACCAAGTACCTCCCAGCTTCACCTCCCCTCTCGCTATTCCATTGCTGCCCCATGCAAACCAAACCTTGTTTCCCGAGGAACATGATATGTCGTCCCCTCCGATTCCTTCTTCTCCTTCTTTCGTACATTCTTCCCCACTTGTTTCCCACGATAGTCTTACTGTCTCTGACGCTGCTGCACAATGCCCTCCTACTCCTCCTATGGAGCATGCAGACAGCCCTTCTTATGATACTGAACAAGCTTCTCTATCTGTAGACGTCCCGACCACTGCATACTGCCTCAGCGATGGTCCCCCTACCATCTTTGAGATCTGTGAGCTCACTGAGCTCATCACCAACCCCGGTCTCGCGACCACCCTCAACTGTTACCTCGACTCGGCATCCCCCTTATACGCCCTCTATAGCACCTACTTGGCAAACCTAAACATCATCGCCCTCGCCCATGCTCCCACCGCCGATGCCAACCGATCCTATGTGGCCCAATTCATCTACCAGGATGCTATGCAAGCCCAATCCCACCTCCTTGTAGCACTCCATCAACTCGGCATGCTCATCCTTTTAAGGGACATGTGCCGTTACCTCCTGGCTATGGCCATACAAACTTGCCCCCTCACCTGCGAGCTCTATGAGGCACTCGCCGTCGAACACCGTCGCACCTGTCAACGTGTGACTCCAACAGTCTCCCTAGCCGAGGTCGAAAGACCTCCCCCTGCCAAACCTGTCATGGTTTCACAGGCTCTTGCGATTCCCACTGTGCCAACCACCCCCTCGGCCTCTTCGACCCCACTCAGGTCTGACGAGGATCGTCTTATGCAACACATCGAAAGTGCCTGGACCGGCGCTGACGGTCGCCTCCCACTCCCTAACTCCCATCCTCAGGCCGGGGAACACTGTTTCACATGCGGCCAAATTGGCCACTTTCAACGTGACTGTCCCATGCACCAATGTGCAACCTGTCTCCGATGGGCCCCTGGACACATCCTCGCTCACTGCCCTCTCCAACGTTGCACTGCATCTCCCCCACCTTGCCGTGTCCCTCCTCCAAGGCAGCAATCGTCCTCATCCTCGTCCACCCAGACCTCCTCCTCCTCCTTGTCTTCCACTGAACATCGTCGTTCCCATCGAGGAACCAATTCATCCCGCTGACAGGGAACACCCCCTGTCCCTTGTCATTCCTTCCCCGTCCTTCGACGTTTCCCGTGTCAACATTCACCTTCCTCCCTCATTGATCATAACTACTCAGACGAGGAAGATTGCATCGATGAAACCGGTTACGGTAACATCACGGGCTCCCTGGTTGGTGGCCCTGTTCTCTATTAACTCCCCCATGGTCGAGCTGCTGTGTGCTCTCATGTCCGAGTTGTCTCTGTCTACGCCATGGTCTTGACTCTACAAAGGGGGTAATGTTACAACTTTTCCTTTTCCTCATACTTCTCTTTTGCCTTTGCTCTATCCATGTACAGGCATCCATTCTAGGTCCACTTATCCAATGTGTCCTAGCTCGGCCCACAGACTTTATTCCTTTTCTCCGCCTCGGGCTTCTTTGACTGCCTTCGTACCCGTGGCACATCCTCTTACCATATTTGTCTCGTTGATTCTCCCGCGATGCGTTGGCCGCGTGTTCTGCTCTTCATCATTACATGTCCTTCCTTTTCAGATTTCCTTCCATTCCATTATGTGTCTTCCTTTGATCCGTAACGCATAACCCTTTCTTTTCTAGTTCTCCTCGCATTTCTTACTATGGTCCGTGCACAAGGAGACTATATATATAAATGACTTGAGTACCACCTAGATCGCTAGTTTAGACCTCCTTCAAGCTACCTTGTACCTCATCACCTAGCAATCTACTTGCTTCTCTTGTCTTACTCGCCCCGCGATTAGGAAACCCCTAGATCGCTTCCTTGATCAGCTTATCCTTTGATTCACCGATACCTTGTCCACTGTTGGAGGAATCCCCACAACAGAAGTACTGCGCGTCAGCTCTCAACCTGACTTCTGTGTTGTCGGCCTTCAACCCAACTCCCTTGATCGAACCACTGCGTTGTCGGCTTCCAACCTGATTCCTTGACATCGAAGGCCCCTTGCGATTACTCCTACCCTGGGTAGTCATAACAAAAGGTCTAAACTCTCCCATTGAGGCTACCACCGCATAAGCCTTCACCATTCACCCTCAGTATAACCACTCCACCTGGTGACTTTACTGCCCTATGCCCACTGAACCTTCTTTCTCCAAGGAATTGGACAAATCTGCCCATTTAGAAGATCAGGAACTGGACAACCTCAAAATGTATATCAAGAACACTCTCCACGACCAAGTAGCTGACCGACGAGACCATAGCCTAGCCCACAACCTCTCCTGCCATCTTACCATCCCTTCTGAACTGGTCACCACCCCTTCCTCTCCAACTCCTACCCAGCCCTCTCGTCCTACTACTCCCAGTCCATCTCGCACTGTTTCTCCTACCACTAGCCCTTTTACTAGTGTTCCTGTTCGTCCTCCCCCTTTTCCATCCCTATCTCCATCCTTACTGGTAATGTCCTCCTGACCCACTGAGCTCTGCCTCAGCACCTCTGAGATCTTTGATGGCTCCTATGATAAAGCCATACCTTGATTGAACATCATTTTGTTTTACATCACGGTGAACAACGCCACGTACAACTTCAATCCTAAAAAGGTCGCCTTCGCCCTGTCATTTATGACTAAGAGACCCACTGCCACCTGGGGATCCACCTATTACATGTTTACCATTAACCAAGGCGTTGCGACCATTAGCACATAGGAAAACTTTGTTAAAGCCTTCAAGACCGCGTTCAAATACCACAACATGGTCAACAATGCTATCACCTGGCTCACCACCAAACACATCCTCATTGGCAAAAACAATGTTTACAATCCCTCGCTGACCTCGTACATTGCTGAATTCAAAAACGAGGTCGCTATGTCCCAGGTTCAGGACAACAATGTTCTAATCTCTTACTTCACTTCTGGACTTCCCCCTGCCCTTATGAGAAAGATCATGTCCATGGAGAAAGTTTCTTCCACCGTTGAGGTTTGGTATGAAAAAGTGGTCCACTTCCAGACCCAGTGGGACCATGCCACTGAGTTATCACAACACTACACCAAGCCTTCATACCAACTCCATCAGAACTTCTCTTCTCCTTCCTGAACCCCCACCTGTTATAATATAAAATGAATATTTTCAAACATTTTCAGACTTGTATTCTTTTCTCAGTCATGTAATCTGTGCACATGACTGTGGTAACCCTCACATGACTAGGTCCAGAACTAATGATGTCATACCATGAGGTGACCTTGCCCTTTTAATTTCTGCTCTTCTCACACAGCCCCTTTCATTTCCGTTATCTCTCTCTCACGACCGTGGCATCACTTAGTCTATTTATGGTAATTTATCCCATGCATAGCATGGTCTGTGCGTGCACCTGTATAGTATATAAAATAGCACTTTGCGACTGGTATCCCCAGTCTAATCCATTTTGTTCATCACGCTAGTCATTGCCTTGGTCTTCTGGCCATTGTAGACTGTGTTGAGCAGAGAAGACCCACATATCCTCATCCTTGAGCTAGGAATTGTGTATCCTGCGAAGCTTCGTCCAAGCCTTGTGGATTGATTGAGTCATTCGTGATAAAGTCATAACACTTGGATTAGACTGCTATACACAACGCTCGGGTCCCAGAGCTAAGGGAACAAGAGATACTACCACTTGACGGTAGCGAGACCAGCACTTGCCCCATGCTGTTTATATACAGTCGTCCACCATACAAATAAGGATAACATTGCTACTGGGCATAGTGCACTAGCCCCCGTCGTCAGCTGAGTGCCTAGCTGTCTGTGTTGGTACTACGCCGGTGTACCCAGGTTCGTGTGATCACCTGTGACATCACGTCTAACACAGATAGTATTTCCATATGCCATAGCCAGGCGGATCTGGTCCCCTCCATGCCTTCTTGTTTCGTATTTTCGTTGTGGATTCTAGTATAGGTCGCTGCAGCCACCTTCATCATTGTATTCGGAGAAGATGTTATTACCTCCGATCCAAAAAGTACTTTTTTAGGCAGCAAGTTTGTAGGTTGCCCAGAGTGTGGTTGAAATAGTCCACACAGTAAGTGACTGAAAGAAGATTTTCAAGATTACTTCCCAATCCTGTACCTGAAAGGTCTATTGGCCTTCTCATGACAAACAACGCACCGAACACCACTCCTTCTCATTTGAATACTTCGGTGTAGAACATTTCCACTCTTACCTCCACCCTACCTGCTACCTCAAACCTGTAATCAAGTATGTCGACATCAGTGGACTTATACAATCTCATCGCAAGGCTGTCCGCCCTAAATGTAAACCAAGAAAAGAACAATGTAACAAAAAAGATAGCCGATCCTGAGAAATGGGATGGCGATTGATCCACCTTCTGTTTTTGGTGGGTAAAGTTGCATTTATGGGTGGATGCCCAAACATGCAAGTCAGACAAGCTGAGATGCATCACTGTTCTTTCATGGTTTGAAAAGAAGGCGGATGGCTTCACCCAATTGATATTGGAGAAGTACCTCAATGATGAGGGAACTGAGGTAAAAAATGGTCAGGATGTCGTTATCAGCACTAAAGGAGATTCAGCTTGGCCAAGTTGGTCCAAGTTGCAAAAGGAGATAAAGGACTACTTCTGAATTGATGTGCTCTCTCATGAGTCACTTCGGAAGCTAGAAGGTCTCCGACAAAATGGCCACCCAATCGACCTCTTCCTCCAACGTTTTGAGGTCCTACAAAATGAGGCAAACATTGAGGACTACCATGCTATTACGCTCCTCAAAAAGGCGGTAGACTACCGCATCTATGAATGGGTTCAAATGAATCACCTGGGATTAGAGTTTGGCATTGACGAGCTTAAAGAAAATTATAGAGCCATCGGCAGAGCCTACAAACAGATGGCAATAGAGTGCGGTCCTCCTGTCAATTCCCATTTTGTCCCACAGTCTCAGGGCCATTATCAATATCTGCCTCCTTCTCAGCCTCCCCCCCTCAATGTCCATAGTTTACAGCAACTAGAATTCAACTGGGCCGTGATGCCCCCATGGAGATAGGAGTGCAGCAAGCTACACCTGCAAGGCCAGACACTCAAACTTGTTTCTTGTGTAATCTCCCTGGACATATCAAGCCTGATTGTCCCAAAAACCCATATTGTCGTCTGCCCTGTCCTCCTCAACAGTGTCAACAAGTTGTTTGGGATTATGATCAGGGTATTTACATCCCCATCCCTGAATATTCCCAGGTGCAAGTGGCACAACAAGTCGTCTCCCATCCTGTCCCCATTCCCCCAGTTCTGGCACTGGTAGTAGCAACGGCTGCACAACATTTTGTCTCGGAAGAAACCAAGGCATATTACAGGAATAAGTTCGAAGTTGAAGCCAAGCAGCGTGCGGCCAAGGCTTTAAAAGGACACAGCACATAGGAGTAGAGGGTTCCTCCA
>JBBPQZ010000136.1:0-24206 GCA_038092795.1 Boletus rubissimus
CTCCGTCCTTCACAAGTTCCCCCTCCTCTCTGCCGTTGGTTTGTCCCTATCCACTCTTCCCTTGTCTCGACACGTCCCAACACAGTACCCCTAGACTTGCGCTTCACCCGTTGCACCCCAACTGCGGTCAACGCATGCCTCTCCTCCCTCGGCTTCCGCCCCTCTGACAACAACTCTCTCTTTCACCCAGCTCCTCTTTCCTTGGCCCTCTGCACCCTCGAGAAGGTCGCACTCACTGCATCAGATCCCATATCACTCTACTCCTGTCCTCCGCAGTCGATTTTTCGCGTACATGTCGACGAGCTCAACCATCTCCCGTCTCATCCAAAGAAAGCTGTCCCTGTTGGTAGTTCAAGTATATCTCACTCAACTATTCGGACCATATCCTCTGCAGAAGACACTGTAACTTTCATTCCACCGCTCCAGAAACCAGCCAAGAATGAATCCTTCCCTTCGGGGCCCAAGCCATTTGTGCCTGTTACCGCCGTCTCCCTGGTCTCCACCTCTTTTCCGATCGACCGACCAACATACCCCAATATTGTGTCCAATATTTCTTCATTCTACGAGAACGCACCACCGCGGAGCAAGCATTCTAGGAAGAACATTCTTCCCTTGTCTGCACAGGCGGTACAATCCTCCGAAGGCGGTAAGTTGGATCCATTGGCCATCGCCCGATCACCACCTCCGTGGAAGATTCTGGACACCTACAAATCCCCTTCACCATCCAACCCCCCGGTTGCGGTGGCCAGCTCCAAGGGTGCCTCCTCGGATAGCGTTGAAAACCCGCGACGGAGGCAGCCAATTGCCCGTCGGACAGGTCACGCGCTAAACAGTCCACTTGAAATTGATCGCGCCCGCTTGCACAGACGCCGTTCAGACGCCGTTGCTGATATGGTGCACCAGTTTGCAAGTAAACGACTGAGGGTTGAGAGTGAGTTTGCGTTGGCAAAAACGCGTGCGAACGTCTCCGCCGAATCACGCAACCCGTTTGCGAGGAGTGCAAGGTCGGTGTTTGCAGAGAGTAGCACAAACACCTCCGACAAACCGCGACCCTCGGTACACGAGCCCTCGAAGGAGGCAAAACCTGACATGCAACTCCGGGTTTGCCGTTCTCTTCCGTCTAAGACAGTGCGAGAGCAAGGGACAGACATCGAGGGAACCGTCAAGCCATTGAAACTGATAACAACGCTCAAGCCACCGATACTCCCAAAGGAGCTATTACCATCCTCGCCTCGGCATGCTTCGAAACCCAAAACCGATTTGAAACAGACACGATTGGCGTTTACTCGAGAATGGTGCCAAGGAAGGGAGACGGACGAAGCTGAAGGCTAAGCATGGGATATCAGTGGTCGGATGGCATTGGATGTACTGTACTTGAGTCTTAGGGGCCAAGACCGTGTAGTTGCGTGGATCACGTGAATAGTCGTTAATTAACATCATACGTCGAGAACGACGTTTTGACGATGGACTACTTCTCCAAGTTCCTGAAGACTAACAGTCAGCCGTCTCCCAAACCAGTGCATGACCATGCTGGCGAGTTCAACAGATCGTGGAATCTGATCAAGGTCTGTCCACCGTTAACTTGGTGCCCAACGCTTGTTTACCCCCCCGTCACCGAGCAGACCACGCTAGAACATCCCGATGAACGGCAGCTCATGAGAGGGATCGAGTCGACTAATGTACCAGCTCACCTCCAGTCGATGGTAGATTCACTCGTATGGGAATCGTCCCGGACGGAGGAAGGGTCTGTACACTCCTCCCCTGCCTCACGCTTCCCTCTCCTTAACTCTCTTGAAGCGGTACCGGCGCCTGTCTGGAGTACCTTTTAAAGAATGGTCAGGCTTTGCCGTATCACGGTGGAGGGTCCCTAATATTCGCGTCTAGATGTGTTAGGAACGCTCGTTCGTCTCAGTGAGCCCGATCGCCCCTCGGGAATACAGGCAGAAGTTCTCCGCACTGTACAGAATATGGTCGTCCTCATGGACGAACAATTTCTTGTCCACTCGGCCGTCCACAGAGCTGTGCTCAGGCTCCTCCGCAATTGTGTCGGAGACGACCTGCAGGAACAGTTGGACGGTCGTAATAGAGTCATGGGAGCCGCCAAGAACGCTGTGCGGAGTCAGCCTTCCGAATACGAGTTAGACTGTGAGTCGTGCACACATGGGCGGCGCTCGTAGTTCACACTTCTGCACAGTGGTCAATCTACTCTGCATATTGTGCAGTCGTATCCGCACCCATCGGGAACTACTCATGATATTCTTTCATGATAAACACTGGTACCGTTCGGAGCCTCTGTTCGCAGTGGAGGAAGAGGAGGAGGGTGAAGAAGACGAGGACGACGAGGGGTACCTAGAGAAACCTGATGATGGTTCAAGACGTGTCCCCTCACCAGCCCCATCACAAGCGACCATAACATCTGCCGCGCGAAAACCAGAGTACGAGTTCCTACTGTTCAATTATCTCCTTCGTTTTGTGCATCGAGAAGGTCAAATCGGTGATTTTGCTCGTGCTGGACTCCTCTTCTTGATGGATGTGGCAATGTCCCCGGGAGGTCCCGCCCACAGACGAGAGAAAACGGGATCTGAGCAGATGGTTGGAGATCCTATCACAGATGCTGCGCTCGCTCTTGCAGAGTACATCGTGGACGGTGATTTTTCCGATGTTCTGGGTGCGGGCTTAGGCGCTGTCTACTCTCTACTACCCTCCAAACTCGAGATCCGTTCTCCGGTGACTCAAGACACTAGTCCAGCTGGCATGGTCCTCGGCAGCACCGGACCAGCGACCGAGAAGGAAAAGGAAGGCGCAGAGGCTCAAGCAGAAAAGAACCGCGCGATCGGACTTGAGGAGTCCACTAATTCCGACTTCAAAGCACGCCTAGATCACTTCCTCAAAATTCTCGAGTTCCTACAGGACATCATTCGGCGAAATGTAATTCGCGATTCCGCAGACAGCAGGCTCGATGCGCCAGGTCTTGTTGGTGCTTCTATCGTGCAATCTATCCTTGACGCTGTGCGCAGAATATTCCTAGAAAACGTGCTATACCCTTCTATCCTCGAGTGCTCAGATTTAGATGGCAGTGCTGTCGCTGTCATGTCCTACATTGATATCATGATACGAACCCTTGAAAACGGCCAGCTCTCGGACCTCTTTGTCGACTTCCTCATGAGCGAAGATAGTGATGACATTAGCAAGCCACGCCATCGACTCCATGGGATGCTCAACCTCAGTGGTAATCTGCCACCCCGGTCTCGTTCCAGCAGTGTTGCGGACAAGGCAGCGAATCTACACCGCCGGAAGAGTAGCGCGATGGTGTTGTTGGAAATGGAAGCCCCAGAGTCGAGACGGCAATCGGAATACTTCACCACTATGGCTCGTTTCACCCTGAAGGACCTTATCCTTTCCAATATCCGCCCCCAGAACCAGGCCACTGTAACGGCAGCTCTCCAGCTTTTCCAGACAATGCTTACACAGCGATGTCATGCTTGCGTAGATGGACTCATTCTGGTCATTCCTTCAACAAGTGCAACGAACTATCCCGAGCCTGCCATGGTCATGCCCTTTGTGCCTCCAAAGACATCGGGAGAAGACAGTGACGAAGAAGAATTCGTTTATCCCGGTGCGGAAGTTGAGCCTAGATCCCCAACTACTTCTCTCCCATCCATTCCAACGTATCCACAGCCAGAAACGACGTTTTTTACCCACGAACGCGAGATGGGCCTTTACCTTGCTCTCGTATCACGCATCGATCCATCGCACAACGATGACGCTTTTAGTACGGGGTACGACCATTACTTGCACGATGCTCTTACCTCCATACAAAGTCATTCCTGCTTCCACATAAGTGCCGACGAAGACCTCGAATCCCGGTCGAAACAGAGACACCGACTGAATGTTAAAGACCCGATCCTTTCTCTCATTCTGGATTCACTGTGCAAATTCTTTTCCAACTCCCCCAAGATGAACATTTCCTTGACGGGCGTATTGGCAGAGCTGGCACTTTGCCCCAACAGGTCTATTACAGGGTGGCTTACATGTAATGCGAGCGACGCTCCGCAGCCCAAAGCCATGTCGAATGATGTTCAACTGGAAGACATGCAAGATGACCGCTCCATCGACTTCGAGATAGATGAAAAGCTCGTCTCAGAGACGAACATTCTTCCCGCAACTCGACTAGACGAGAACTCACGCCCGATTGTGCACACGATCTTCCAGGGCCTCGTTGGCCAACTTGAGCGATATCGCCAGCTTGTGGACAACTTTGACAAGTACCTTCTTGAACGACGACGAGGCTTGCTGTTTTCGGAGAACCTGACAGATGCGCTGACACTCGTTCTTGAGCCTGCGGTGGATTCAGGGCTTTTGAACACACCTTCCACCTCGGTATCATCCTCGAATCCCTCGGACATGAGTATGCAACGCCCAAAGTCCAAGCCAAAGACGTCTTCGTCACTGGTTTCGTTCCTCACTCCGAGGAAGAACAAGTCGAAGGCACAAACACCTGCGGAACCTCAGACACCATCTCGAGATGGTAGCAAGGTTGTTGCGTCGAGACCCTTTGCCCCCCATTATCAGCAGACCCGAGATATCACTGTTGAGCCATTCGTCGTGCCGCCCCCCTTTGGATCATCTAGGTTGTGGACACCATCCAAAACATCCGGCTGGGGATCTGATGAGGAAGACGTGTTCTCAACCGGGAGCCAGTGGGGAGGGGTGAACGCAAAGAATGTTGAGGAGTCAGATGACCACACGGACCAACATTCGTTCACCCACATTACCTTGTCCCATTTGCTGGACAATGTGGTCGTTCTGGAGGAATGCATCAAGGAGCTGGTCGCTATCGTTCAAGCACGAAGGAGTTTGGGGATTGACTCTCTGAGATACGTGTAAAAACTGATCACATATTACGATTACACACAAGAATACCATCTACTGATTGGCTAGAAGTGACACGAAATACAAGGAAAGTAGTACAGTTGAACAAAAGGACGCCAGGATGAAGCTGGGAGTTACTTTGCCTTCTTGGCCCGGGTTCCTCTCTTCCCTGTCTCCATCCTGGGCGCCTTTGCCTTCCCTGATGTGGGCTTGGATCGACTGATTTCAAACTTTTCTTCATCAATCTCGGGGAGGGTGGACCGAGGCCTCTTTTGTGGGGACACCGTTTCTTCTGAATCCTCAGGTTCGGTAGCCTTCTTCCGCTTCTTTCCCTTTGCGCCCTTCTTCCTCGAAGCCTCTTCGTCCATGTACTTCGCGGCCAAATTGTCTAAGAAACCGTTTCTGGCTTTCTGCCTCTGCAGAATGAGGGCTTGCAGAGCCGAAACATCTTCTTCATCCTCAGCACCACTCTTCTCCTTTTCCTTCCCTTTTCTCTTGCGGGCACCAACTTTGCCCGACCCATAGAATTCGTCCCAAACGCCGAGCTCCTTGGCTAGCTCCTCCGCCTCCTCGGCCTCCTTTGCGGCTTGTTTCTTTCGGATGAGTTTGGCTTTCTCGTCCGCGGAGGTGGACTGCCAAAGAGGTAGGTCAGGTAGTTGGTCTTGGGCTATGAGCTTGGATAGTATATGAATGAACCGCGGCTCGTCGTCGGCGGTCGAGTGAGGGATGTGATTCATGATTTCACCAAGAGAGCCCTCAGTCTCGTGGTATGCCGCCACGAGATCCTCGACCTCTTCTGAAGAACCTTAAGTTGGAAGGCATGAGGGTAACGGAGGGAGAGCCATCGATCTGGTAGCTACCTTGGTATTCCTTCTTCATTTCGTCGAGTCTGCCACGCGTTACGCTATCGAAGAGGTCTTGGAAGTAAGCATCCCATCCGCCATCGTCGCCAGGATCGATGAGACCCTCGCCTGTAGTGCCTGTCCTATCGTATTTTTGGCGCCGCTTTTCATCGCTGAGAACAGCATAGGCGAAACCTATTTGCTGGAAGCGCTTCAACGCGTGTGCGCGTTCGTGTTCGGACGAGTTGGTGTGTTTGTCTGGATGGCATAAAAGGGCAAGTTTCCTGTAAGATTTGCGGATGTCTTCCTGGGATGTGTCCGACTTGAGTGCGAGGACGGCGTACAGGTCGACGGTGTCCTCGCCGGGGAACATCTGCGCCATTTCCGAGCCCTCCTCCATCGTTGGTAAGTAGATAAGACTGGTGTGTCACGATGTGACACACGCGTCGGCCGTGACATCAGCGCGCAGATTCTCGACCGCCATGGCGACACCTTGAAACTGCTTTCGTCGTCGTTGGGCTCGTCACCGAATGATGCGTCCAGCCTGCCCAAGATAGCCCCAGCATCTCCCCTTGTCGGCCTTTACGTTGACGCTGAGAAACTTGGCCGTCTCCATGCCCAATAAAGACACAATGACCGTTATGACTTGGTGTCCTCCTGTGCACTCCCATTCTTGCCATTCGCGTTAGTTATCGTCACGTAGGTCATCGATCCCACAGCCGTCTTATTCTTCCCTATCGACCTTGCTTCCCTCTCAAGACAAGTCTTCCCACCTTTTGTCTTTCTCTAGCCGACAGGTGTCGACTGAGCGCCGTGTCAGACTCTTAAGCAGCCTGACACACCCTCTCCAACCCATCACTCCTCTACTCACCGTCGCCACATTTGCACAATGTATCCGTTCTACGTTAATGCTCCCCCGCCAGCTCATCCTTCGTACCACCAATCACAATTCGTGAACGCAATGCAGGACCCGCCTGCTGCTCCCTATGCCCTCGCCATACCGCACAATCATTCATGTCTGTCCTTGGCCTGTTTTGTGCTCATTCAGAGCTGATCTCTTTCTAGCGCCCGCCTTCTATGAGATAGTAAAGCAAAGATATACGGACAGCGACAGCAGGCTCCGCGGTGCTATATCGCGCTCTTGGTTTCCGAATTCTGAAACTAGACGACAGTGCTTGGATTTTGTTGACCATCTCCGTATTCATAGAGTGAGAATTCCAAACATATTCAACGTACATTACCGGCTGATACCCAACAAGAATCTTTTCATGCACACTTATGTGCATTTGATATCTTGTTGTAACAGCGGGTGCGTCGTTTTCTCTTTCATTTGAGCAGGGAACTTATTCGGCAAACACAGACATCTGCATCGGTTGGCCGAGAATGCCCACCTATGGAAGAGATGGGGTAGCATACAGCAACTCACTCACCATTCCTTGATTAAAGACGAACTTCTTAGTTTTTGGACGGACGTAAGATACCTCTCATTCACCCACCGGTGTTCCATTTACGTTCTCATCAGCACTCGTGCCATCAACATGAATTCCTGTTTGCTCAACGTTTTGTAATAAGTGATGACGACAATGATTTTCTGTGTCACCTTCTATACTGTGGTACAAAGCCGGAGCTGTACAAACTGCCCGACAAACCTGCCATCCATGGGCGTGGCTATTATTTAAAGGAATCCGAGCAAGTCATAGAGTTGCTTTGGCAGGTACGCAATCTCGCTCCTCTGGAAGTGTTATATTGGCGATTGACCTGTCTACAGTTCCTCATGAAACCCCAGGAGAGCGACGTCGCGCGTCGTCTACGTGCCCACATCTACCGCATGGCAAGGAAGTCCGCGTATCTCCCGCGTGCCCTGCAGATTGGACATCCTTCTATCTCTAACAAACGCAATCTTGGTCCCGGCGGGAACGGAATGGTAATGAAGGCGACAATGAATGGCCGCGATGTCGTTATCAAGGAAATCTTGTGTGGTGACCATACCAGGGTGAAGAAGTGCCTCGAGGTCTGGAATCTTTTGAATGGATTCCTTTCATCAGACTAAGATCCGGACTACTAGATGTTTGCCAGCGAGGCTATTCTGTGGACAACCTTGCGACACAAGAACATTGTTCAATTCCTGGGCGTCGTCGCGGACGGCACTCTTAACATGGGTCTGGTCTCGCCGTTCTTCCGAAATGGTAACATCAGAGATCACTTGAAGAGATACGATTCTAAAGATTGGCCTGCCTTGGCGAGGAGGTGGGGCAAAGATCTCGCAGAAGGTTTAGAATATATTCACTGTCACGAGCCGCCCATCGTTCATGGGGATATCAAGGGGGTAAGAAATATCCGAGTACATCAATTTCATTATTTCTGAGACCCATTAGGATAATGTCTTGGTCGATGATGACGACCATGCACTTCTTGGTGACTTTGGTCAATCCTACGCCTCAGATTCAGGCAAATACCTTGATTCGACACGTGTTGGTCTTACAGCAGATAGCCCGGTGCATTGGATGGCACCAGAACTTATGCACGGGGGCGATCGTGTCAAAGCCTCAGACAGGTCCGATATCTATTCTTTCGGTTGTGTCTTATACGAGGTGAGCCCTGATTCCTCACAAATTACATTGATGTTCATCTTCTCGTTGCGATAAGATGACGTCTGGCAAGATCCCGTTTGAAGGTCTCTCACCCGGATATGTGATGAAGTATGTCCAGAACGGCCAACGCCCCAGTAAACCGGAATCAATCAATAGTAATGATCCACTCTGGAAGATGACCAAGTCATGTTGGAGGGATCATCCCGAGGATCGACCCTCCGCGGAGGGCCTCGTTTCCCTCCTCCATAAATCCTCTTTCCTATGACCTTGTACCGTACCCTATTGATCTGCCGCCCAATGTTATTGTTATACCCGGAATTTTACAATTCTAACCCATGACGATCGTCATCGATGTTTGTCAAGCTCATAAGAATTCGAAGGAGGTATCGATGCAAAGTATGGAACAAGAATTAGACAAGATTCACTGTCCGTACATTAGATAGAAATGGGTAGCACATGGGAATCCGCAAGATAGTGGGGACGATGCCATCCGTCGTTCTCGTAACCATATCCAAAAACGTTCGTGATGTGTAGCTCATGTCTTTGTACCCACTTCAAGAAACATCATTCGATCGATATTTGTGGCTGGAGTGGAGTGCCAGCTGAGTACGCTGATTGCCGCTCGGCCATGCCCCCTGGTGTTTTCGGCGAAGATGAGTATTGTGGGTCCGCATTTATATCTGAGAAAGGAGTAGAAAAAAAAGTTAATCACCCATTTTGAATGCGTCTGGGACTTGCTGCCGGACAGGCTTATAGAACTGACCGTTAGTCTTGGAGTTCTGTAAACCCTTGTCGAAGTCATAGAAGCACTTGAGACCGACCAAAAAGGTGGTCAACAAAAGCAAGAACGCGACAACCGCTGCAGGTACATAATTAAGTAAAAGGTGGTCCGGGATAACGAGTTCACTTACTGAATACGGTCAAGGTTGCACGAGTGGTAATGTATTCGCTTTGGGAGGATGGTAGATAAAAGCGGACTAGCTTATACACTACAACCGAAGCGAACTCAACGAACAGAAGTACGACCGAAATTTGTACTTACCGACTGCATGGGGGGAAAAAGTACCTCAAATTAGTCATCCAAGCTGATGGTGTAGAAGAAGACCCTACAGTAACTCATGCATGGTATCATCAATGCGAGTGCTATTGACATCATCCTGGAGGCAAGTTGGCCGGTTAAATAGATGGTAAAGTGTAGAAGTCGCACCATTTAATTTCACGCTGAGCAGCATAGGCACAACCGGCTATCAAAGTAAGGACCACGGGAATGGCAGTAATGGTGAGTCCAAACTCGGTAGAATCAGCAGCAAGGACGACGATAAGGAGCTATTGACATGTTATCAGTGTCCTGCTGATATTAGAATAAAAAGGAAGGAGGTGCATACCTGCATGGTGACGCCGACGAAGCAGAAGAAGTCAAATTTGAGGAGACAGATGAAGATTTGATAGAACTGGTACATGGCTATTGAGTATGGTGAGTCAACAGCACGGATTGACATTATGAAAATCACCGACACTTCAACTTAGGGCTTGCCCCGACAACATGAAATATGACCCATCTAATTGCAATGAAGTCTCGGGAAACCATTATGAACAACAATCTCACCCAAATTCTCCAAAAAGTTGTTTGATCCAGAAAATCAGGAAAAGCCATGACGCAGCCATGATGCACGGCACGACTATGAGGAAAGGTTCTACCTTACGCCATAGCCATCCGCCGTCATCGAAACATTGCGACAAGTTGCAGGGCACAAGTGCCACCATCGTTTCGTGAACTTGAAGAGCAGAAAAGACGATGAGAGCACCATGAAATACTAAAAGATGTCATCAGCTAATGAGACGTAAGAATTCAACAAGACCATTGCTGTACATATAATGCCTAGTAGTTGAATGATGTTTCTCATCCGCAAGGCATCATAAGCCATGAAAAGCTCGAACATCCTGGAAAACGCATATAAACAAATGCCCAAGTGGAATTGGAACATGGACTACTCGGCCAGAATGAAGAGAGCGAGATAGCAAGACAAGGTCTAGTAGACGATCAGCATTTTGACACCATAGTATGCCATACCACAGTACCTTGTAAGAGATGATATCAAAAATATCGCCGAGGTATGCATGTACCTATGGAAGACTACTTCTATCATCCGACACCCAGCCCAGAGGTGTTACTCACGATTCCGAAGGTGGATGCAACCATCGCGATAACGACTAGGGCCTCTGAAAGACGAATTAGCGCTGTCCAGGCCACTAAATTAGATGGTTCTTTTGCTCACGAGCCGCGACTGTAATACATGTGGATGTGCGATCGTGATTCGTGAGACGACTGAAAAGTGGTGCGATTCCTTGACATACTTGTGATAATGAAAGCGCGTTGTGCTCTGGTACCCAATAAAGGTTCCACCGCCATCCTGGATGGAAGAAACAAGCCTGAGGATTCGAGGCTTGACTGTGATGGCGGGAGCTTGAACTTGAAGGTGTGGTGCCAACGAACGGTTTAAGTGCTAGCCTGTGCAGCTGTGGAGGCTGTGCCCAACCAGCGGTAACACGCGGTGTTACGTTTTCCAAGAAAGTTCTTGTGGGAATCAGAGTCAGTGTACACTGTAATCGCCATCTCAACCCAATCATTACCTAGTCAACAGAAGGACGGATATGATACAGGACCCATTTCCTTCCGCCTTCAAGACACCGTGTGATCAGCGTGGACCACCTGCCACGAGGAGAAAACTCGTTCCATTTCGGTCGTATACACACTCGTATGCATTTCATCCCAGTTAGCCCCCTGAGCTGTGCTGAGACTCAAGTTTAGGATTTGTTGCTTAAATAGATCCCTGACGTGACCCATATGCATCCTTCACAACGCGGTTAGCAAGATTGAAGGCTGGCTTAAACGTCGGAAAAAAACGGAATCCAGGTCGCTCTAGATTGCTCTAGAGCGACCCTAGAGAACTCACAGAGTGCTCCAGATTCTGTTTGTCCGATGTTTAGACCAGTCTCAAATACTGGTAATTGTGCTGTGTGAGCTGTGCTTTCAAGTTTGTGTGACTCGTGTGCATCCTTGCGCTCGTAGAGGGGTGCTGGTTCGTTATTTGGTCGGTTCTGCTAAATCGACGCTGCGGTGATCATCCACGTTTCCATCGATAGGCCGCAAAGAGGGTGTGTTCCTATCAATCTTGATAATGCGAGGAGGTATATGAACTACTTGTGTTTTGCAATCTTACCTCATTCTCGTCCTCTCGCCATCTCTCTATCAGAAGGTTCGATGACTGCACCGATTCTTGTGTGAAGACTTTTGATTTTTTGTTGTAGCTCAATGAGCGGTGCATACGGCATCGTCCAGCAGCTGCTCGATACCCGTCAACAGACGGCTGTCGGGATTGGCTATTTCTTGCAAGCGCTGTTAAACTTTGCAAACCCCGGGAAGATGCCAATCATCGTCGAACACATGAATAAAGAGGGTACTACTCGGGAGATGATGTTCAGCAGACAAAAACTGTCCACGACTTTTAGTGTCAGTTGGAGCAATTTCGTTGCGCAGGTTTACTACAGTCGCTAATGTTATAGCCCTCCGAGCAGAGCGCTGTGGATATTATCAAACGCGACCTGGGGATCGTACAAATAGGCTATTACAGTTCGCAAGTGAACATCACAATCTCCGGAGCGCTCTTTTACAACGCGGATGGGACTGTGCAGACAACGCCGGTGTTGATATCCCAGGAATCGTGGCCTGATCTCATGGCGCATGTTCACAAGATTTTCATCCGTACATCGGGCGTCTGATTGTGTAGTTCGTGTCCATGTATCTTGCTGTACTTGCTTGGGGGAAAGATGCAAAGTGGATCTAATCCAACGGAGATCACGAAATGTCGAGTCGCACTGAACCTATACAACACTGTTTGGTTATCGCAAGGAATAGCTGTGGGACACATCTGCGTGGACAGTGAACCCCATTGATCGCTCTCTGATACGGTGCGGTTGATGTCTATCGAGTCTCAGTAGCTCATTGTTCGGATCGTCTGTGGCGTACTCCTGATTGTTTTCTACGCATGTCCATGTTCCTTTGCTAGCTATGCAATGCAGAGGCGAGTCTCAAAACTCATCCCCTCTCAATATACTCTCCTTCACGGCTCTTGCGACGAACAGTTCCTCTTTCCACAATGACTGGATGTTTTCCCACATCCATCGAGTCCAAGTGGCCTCTCCGTTCTTATTTTGCGCAGAACTCAATGCGATGGACTTCTCGGCTCTCTTGATGAGCAAGTCGCACAGAAGCACAACCGTCTTCCTCCAGGACTGCTCGTTCTCGTAAGAAACCCGGCATCGTCTACCCCTGACGACATCTCGCCATGATTGAATGGTATCTTCGTCCGCAGAACCAATGACTGTGACAAGATGGTATAATCGTAGTGCGGTGATCAGCCGCCAAGATGGTTGAGCACTATCTGGAGTCGAATGTAATGTCCAATCCCTTGTGAAGTTGTGAAATCACGATCAATCGTTACAGAGGAAAAGACTCACCCCCAATAACCTTCATTAACGAGTGCAACCTTCATAGCCTCGCGAAGTCGTGCATCTGCGAAGACATACTTCTCGGCAAGGTCCACGACATCTACCTCTCCGCTTGGAGAAGGCCCATTTTTGGAGGAGTCCACGAAGCCATATTCCACGAATAACGTTTTATTCGAGTGCGATCCGTAAGTCAGGAGGATTTCGTCGTTCTCCTTTATATTCACGTTGTCAGGAGAAATGAACTTGAGTCCGTCTCCAATTGAATTTACGGGGGCAGCGTTCCAAATCTCAGAATTTGATGGGGCAAGGGTCATACACGCTTGACCTGAAGTGTGGTTGGCGAAGTCGACAACGGGACACATCGTCAGATTGTCTGGATCCGTTTTAGCATGTTTCAGGCGGTAGTAGATACACCGGGTATTCACTGTCATAGAAAGAAAAATTTACAAGTTTACCAGGATGTGAGGCAAGATTACCATTGAGCCAAGCCCACAAAAAGCCAATGACTGCATCCCGTGCGTTAAGACTACTCGATGGCACTTGAGCTTGAGCTATGACTGCTATGGAAGGCGTCCTTTGCTACATCTCGATGAGTTTGAATCGTATGGTAGATCAGGAAGATTATATGCTTACAAGAAAAGTTCGCACCTTGCACCAATCATCCCAAAACCGGGTGTGCAGGCGATGCAATGCCGCTGACACGCTTGGCGGCAGACTATTCAGCAGCGAAATCTGCAGGTCATCCGCCTTGTCGAGCTTTGATAGGACAAGCCAGGTGAGAGGATGACTGCCAAAGTCTCTGGGGAGGACTGATATGTAAGGCCCAAAGGACGGGTCTGCGCTATCGTTATCCGCCCTCGGACGCCATATGAATAAGTGCATCGAGATCAACTGTACGGCAGTCAATGTTTTGACCACTCGTATGTTGGGAGGATAGAGCCATTTTAGTGTCATCTTGTTCATCAGGGCTTTAGGTGGGACCACAAAGAGAAGACTTCCTGGCTGGCTTCGTTTGTGCAATTCGTCAACAGTGGGACTACGAACAGTGCACTTACCATGCAGGCACTGTGTGCAAAGAGCCCATTGCCGGCTGCGTGTGTTTCGTGTCAACTATGTTGGATGAATGACTGCCTGTTACTCAACCGTGTGTCATTTCCCTGCACTCCACGGGGAGATTTTGTGCTTGAAAGCCGTGGTCCTCGAGCCAAGCCAGTAAATTCTTCCATCTGCGATGGAGGAGCACGGTTGAGGGTTGGCCGGCCATGTGATCGATCACGGTTTGGATCGTGTAGGCATTTGCCACGACTGGCATGATCGTAAATTACGTCCTATGTCCTTTCGGTAATCGACATGGGAGCATGATCCTTAAATATTGGAGAGATCACGCGGTATGTCCATTCTGCTCACCCGTTCCCCAGTGTCCCGTCCCGGGCATCCGATCATCAATCACCTCTTCCGCTTCGACACAGTAAATCCTCACCGTCTCCTCAACGAATTCTCCCAACATGTCCGTGTTCAACGCATCTCGTCTGCTCGGAAAGACCGTCCTCATCACTGGAGCGAGCTCTGGTATCGGCAAGGTGAGTTTCATCCAAACGCTCGGAAAGATGTGGCCATCAGCTCAACCCGATCGATCATCATCTATCACTCGCAAGGCTACAGCCATTTTGTTCGCCAAAGTTGGTGTACCTTCTCTTCAGCTCTTGTGAGTCATGCTCAGACAGATCACTTACCGGATAGGGTGGTGCGAATGTCATTCTCACTGCACGCCGAGCGGATGCCCTGCAAAACGTAGCAGAGGAATGTGCTGCCGCATACGGCGCAGCAGGCATACAGCAAGGCGGAAAGTTCGTCTCCATCGCTCTCGATATCTCGGACAACAATCAGATCGCTTCGTTCTTGGAAAAAGTCCCAACTGAGCTTCGTAATATCGACGTTCTCGGCGAGTAAACACCATCGTCACCTGCGCCCACCCGCCTTAATACTCCTTTGATAGTCAACAATGCAGGTTATGTCGTCGGAGTCGATCGCGTCGGCGATCTCTCACTCGAAAACATGGAGAACATGTTCGCCACCAATGTCTTTGGGCTCGTTGCGTTGACCCAGTTATTCATCAAAGGCATGTTTGCGCTCAGCCTGATCTCGTCCTCCTCACCGCCTTCTAGATTTCAAGGCAAGGAAGACAGGTCATGTCATTAACCTCGGCTCCATCGCTGGAAGAGAGCCTTATGCTGGAGGTGGTATTTATTGTGCGACAAAACACGCGGTTAATGCATTCACTGGTGTATTAATGAGAGAGCTCGTTGACACCCCTATCAGGGTGACCGAGATCCAGCCTGGTACGTTGCGTTATACTCCAACAAGGTGCTCGGCTAACTTGTTCGCGAAATTACAGGCATGGTTGAGACTGAATTCTCTGTTGTGCGCTTCAAAGGCGACAAGTCAGCGGCAGACAAGGTTTACGAGGGCATACAACCATGTGAGCACCGACACAGAATCCCCCATTTACCCCACCATCTGCTAATTGTTGCACAAGTGGTTGCCGAAGACATTGCAGAGGAGATTGTCTGGGCGGCATCACGCCCATCTCACGTAAACATTGCCGAAGTCTTTGTTCTCCCTGTGAACCAGGCAACAGCCACTCTCAACTACAGGTCTCCCAAGCTTTAAGGAGGCAGTCCGCAGTCGTAGAAGTGCAATTATTCAGGAACCAGCCACGATACGGTGGAAACATGTAAAAATAAGGATACAGCAATGATATCATGAGTGAAGATAAATTGCCACCAGTAGAGGCTAGCTTCTACTTTTCTTGCTTTTTGACCTCGTCATCTTCGCAGGGATAGGCTCTGGCTCGATGTCATTGTCGTAAAGGTACTTCTTTACTACGATTTGTTCCGGAACGAGCTCAGGGGATGGTCGATTGTCAATGTCGGCAAGGTTTCCAAGGGGGTCGAGGGGAAGGTTCTAAAAGGGTAGATCAGCGCATAGTTAGATAGCCTTGCCATGATGTTACCTTCGATGTAAATGCCAAACAGCCTCTCACAACAACGACACCCTTTGAGAAAGACTTCAGCCTGGGATCAGTTTCATCGAGATGAACGGCATTTGATAACCCTCGATGCCACTTGACTTGTTTCACTGGCTTGACCTTTGTATCCGCCCCTTCAAGCCTCAGCGGTTCGATGATGCGTTCAAGTCGCTCTGGAGTCTCATAATCTTCCTCGTCCCCAGGACCTCGGCGATGTTTCGGTGGCATGGCATAATCATTTTCATCATGCTCTGCACGCGCACCGAGAGATACCCGATCGCTCAGTTCGGTCGGTCCTTCCGTGTCACTGACTCCTAAACCCTCCTCGCTCATTTGGGCTCTCCTTTGGGCTCTTTCTCTTCTCCGCATGTCTCTTTCATCCCGCTGTTTTTGCAGAATTGTTCGTGCCTTAACCGTTGGACTTTCTGGTCTTAGACCTTCCTTCCGAATAACCTCCGTCGTCAGTAATGCCACGGTCTGTTGATTCTTCGTCGTATTGGATGCAGTGAGTGCCTTCAGCGCGGTAGCGCTCATCCCCATGAAACCATCACCTTCCGTGCGCGACTGGAGTTTACGGCGAGCTGGGGGTGGTCGTGTAGAGGTATTGCCGCTAAAGACATCAAGAACATATTGTTGTTGTGCTGGCTTGCGAGTACGAAAGGTTCTCCGTGGGCGGCTGCATGGTTCGTTCCCGTCGACATCTTGGTGCAATGAGGAGTGATCGTGTGTGCTAGGTTCCGCCACGGAGGCATCGCCATCTGTCCGTGAGGTATCTGATGTCTCGCTTTTAGGACGCGCGGGGGGATGTGCGGTGGGAGGAAGATTTTCATCAGGAGACCCTTCGTTCGATGAAGACGAAAGTTCTGAAAGTGGGGATGGAGGGAGCGAGGTGGAATCTACCAGTTCTGTTTTGGCAAGATTTGCCTTTGTTGGCGCGTATCGTGCTGATAACATGCCATCTACCACCTTGCGAAACTTCAGTGGCTGGGGAACCTTTGGCGGGCTTGGTTCCGAAGGCGACTGGACTTGGGAAGGAAATTTCGCAGGTTTCGGAGCGTACTTTCCGCTAAGAATTCCTGGAAAAACCTGGCGGATCATGACGGGATGAGAATTGGAAGGAGCTGTTGCCTCTACACCTCGCTTTCGTTTGAGTGACCCCACCAAACGCTGATTATTCGCGGATTGGGTGGAAGATGCTTCCATGTTGTTATTCCTGATCCCATCGTTTCCGCAGGCAAGTTGAAATGGTGAGGCCTTCTGCAAGCAAATGTCACTAGACAGGAATCCAGGACAGTGAACGAACTACTCACAGGAGCGCGAGCCGCGTTGGCTGTCGTTGTACCCACTATGATCTTTTCGTTTTTCGGCGGAGGTCTTGCATACGGCTTGTTACCAATTCGCGGGATACGACTGCTAGTGGATGGCTGTCTCAATTGAGACATCGTATTTCCCTGAGTAACTCTGCCCAGCGTAGCATCGGTCCCGGTATTTCCTATCTCTGCAGTCTCGTGTTCTTCGGGGATGGCCGCTGGCAGATCGCTGTTCGACTTCTGGCCGGGAACGAGAGGGAAAGGGAGCTTAGCGCCAGATCTTGGGAGTGTAAGGACCATCGGAAAGATAGATTCTTTCATCTTTCCATGATTATCAGATTTCGAAATCATCGTGCAAGGCTCGACAGATCGACTGCGAGTAAGGGTAGGTCCCAGGGGGCGTGGCTCCGCAGATGCGCTCCTGGCACGGAGGCCGAGTCGCGTGGGGGAACTTGGAGCTTGATCCCCCCTCGTTGGGGAAGCTACCAAGTCCGCAACAGGTATCCGCTTCGCTGGGCTCCGAGACGGGTCATCAAGAGCTGGCCGTGTGAAGACAGGGGCTCTTATTGTCAGAAATCGTCCCAGCTGAGACTGATCTGACTTCGTAGATAGCTGTACTGTCCTCTGGAACGAAGAATTTCCGCGTGCAAAAGCAGTTTCGATAGGTACTCTTTGCGCAGGGGTGCGATAAATGTCATCGACTTCGAGTGAGAACTTGACAGGGGAATTCAGTTTCCGAGGACCATTGTTCGCTCGCACTGGCGTAGGAGTAATGACTGGTCGTCGAACAGTTGACCGAGAAAAATCAGGATGCGTTACAGAAGGCCTTGGTGTCTGAGATGGTGTTGCCGGCGGGGCTTTAATGGGTATGGTATCCACGGGTAAAATTGTTTGCTCGATCGATGAGGTTGGTTCTGAGGACGAACACAATCCCGCGAGCACATTGGTAGAGTGAGGAGAAAGAGAACCCAGTCTCTGGTGCGAGTTGGCATTGACCCCCTTCGTGCTTGCCGCTCTGCGCTTGCTTTCCTGCTGCCCCTTCAAAATAGACAGGCTGTTGTTGTCAATAGACAATATTTCTTCTCCATCGTTATCTTTCCGGCCGGAGACCACCGTCCCGGTGGCTAGTGAAGCCTTACCGGTCTCATTTGACGGCGGGGATGACAGAGTCTTTGCGTTGTGTGCGAGAGGCGAAGATTTACGGCAGCTCTGCCATCCAGAGCATTGCGAAGGCTCCTGCGGACAGTCATCCGAAGCAGGAGGTATGACAGGATTTAATGAGTCAACAACCTGTGCCGGAGAGGAACTGAAAACCTCGGGGTCAAGAGAACTAGTCATGGTTATCAACTGTCCATGTCGTCCAGCAACAGGTTGAGAAGACGGATCGATTCCAGGGTCGTCTACAAGGTTAGCAAGCTCACATACATGCTGTGATGATCGTGAAGGAAGATCGTCGACTATACATTGGGTGGACGATGGAGGAACCGTGTCAGCGGATACCAGATCCTCGTGTGGTGCGCTTTTCATGGGCACAGATGTAACAGATGTAACAAATGGTGAACAAGATTCGGGGGAGATGAAATCACGTGGGGAAATGATGCCAGACTCTGCTATCTCTGGCCGGTCACCCAAAGCCAGAGTCCAGGAGCTACGTGAAGGACCAAATGGGAGACCCGAGAGCTGGTTCAGTCGTTCCAGAAGGTTTATAGGGCGGAATGGGCTCGGAGGTGCCCCGGGCAGTGGGAATTGACCGTCTTTCCCAGGGACGTAGTTAATGCCAGGGTGTGCAAGGTCCTGCGGGGGAGGTGAGGGGTTATCGTGTGCTCGTATAATCCTGTTCGCAAGCACCGTGGAAGGTTCTAGGACGGAAGGATACTAAGAAGAATAGAGTCGAGTGTGTTTGTCACTCACCGTCTGGCGGGAGGGCATCGGTCTCAGGTGTTTCTTCACGGGAGAGGTGAAGGTAAACATCATTAACACTTTCGGACTCGTCATCGCTGCTGTCTTGCGTGTCCTGGCATTCCGCTGGTGGTGGCGGTGGCGGAAGACAAGACAGGCGCGGTGATCGACGGACAGGAGAACCGACTGCATTTGCTTTCATAATTCGTCGTTGCGCGACGACCGCAACAGGTAATCTGTCTGGCGACTGCAGCGAGTCATTACCCCCTTGGTGGGGTGATGCATTAACCGCGTCCCCGCTGCCTGGAGGTGATGTCGGGTCGCTGGTGGTGGCCGCGTCCATGCCGCGGTGGACGACGAGGGGAAAGATGCGTGGGAGGTGGGGAACGTACGGGACAACGAACAGTTGCTAATACTATGGTGTAGTGCGAAGAGATGACCACTGAGGACAAGTCCAGTGTCAGTGTTTGATCGAGTGGGAGCAAACGTTCAAGTCGCGTTGGGTACACGTGACTTATACCTCCAATTGACATTCTAACTTTACAAACAACTACAGTACAATGAAAATCTATTTCCGACAAGAAATCTGGAGAACCAAGTCCGAGTTGGCATACCTGGAATTCCCTCGAAGAGGAACGATCCGGACGTGCGATGACCCTTGAACTGTGACACACTCGCAGACCTCGATAAATGCAGCCAATCGCTTACTGAAACACCGTACAAGTTTTGCTTTAGAAGATCGATGGTTTCCTCGGGGAAGATGAGGTAGAGTCTGGCCGAACAAGCTGTGGAGGAATACGCTCTGTCGCAGATTTCAGCTGAAAATGATCGTATTTAGCTGCATGTTGCTCCAACTGATACAAACAAACCTGGAGATTTTCCTTCGCTAGCAACTCAATTGCCCTTGTCTGTCTATCCATCTGCATTTTCATGTCTTCAAGCACAATCCTTATGCTCGTACCAAGGTCCCCCTCCTGTGTTGGTACCAGCGACAAGGAAGTAGAGCCCCCACGGTGATGCGGTTCTTCAGGTGACGCGTTTATTGCGGGCCTACCGTTAACAAAGAGTGCGCTCCGCTCTGTGGTCCTGTCTGTGGGAATCTCTCTCCAACCATCTGTCCATTGGCGAGGCTCTGTGGTTCCATCGTACAGCCTATCGTCGATGAGTCTCTGCGAACGTGTTATCACTCGAAGTGCACTGTCCCTCTCCTTATCCAGAAGGGTCATCGCTTGCTCCAAGCGGGAGTCAATAACCTTGGATATGTCGCCTTCCAGCACGGAGAACAGCGTCTTCCACAATGTCTCAAGCTCCTTCACGTGACTTTCTAGTCGCTCCCTAGTTCGAGTATGGCCAGTTATGACTGTAGCGAGTGCAGGGGTCACCGCCATTGCGGCGTCGGGGACAGCTCTCGAAAGCTCCGAGGAGAGACTGGTGAAGGCCTTCAGTTTATCTTCCTCTCGATCCAGGAAGCAAGTATCCTGAACTATTTCGCAACATAATCTGGTCCACAGATTAGTCATCTTCAGGATGAAATGATGAAGGCCAACTTTGCAAGATGATGGAAAGTGTTCGAAACTTTCGTCGTTGTTTTGGTATCATATTCGGAGATATATGGACCTGGGCAAGCAATCTTATCCGTCAGGGTTGCGTGGCGAGTGTTGTTGGATCCACCACCGGAGGCAGATCCATACAAGATCTAGCGACAGGTCAGTTTCAACCGCACACATGACTTGTTGGATAACTGACTCTCTCAGACAGCTTCGGTCGCTGATTCGGGTATGAGTCGCCTTCGTCATTCGCTCTCTTCAAGGAATATCCTTGCTCAAAAGGGCCATTGCGCTCTCGGGAATGACCCCAGGAATCAGAATCGCGCCTACGATCTCCATTCCGGACAGACCAGTCTCGATGGTGATTTTCTCGAGGCGCATCTTTTTGTTTGCGCCTGAATAAGTCTGTCTGTGGTATCAATGGTGAGGAGCGTTGACGCTGAAGAGGGCTGCCTGGGGACAATTGAAGCTTATTCTTCCCCTTTGGCCTCACGGTCTCGCGATTCTCCGGAGAAGGGGTGTCATCATTTCTACGTTTGAGCTTGGCCCACTGGTGATCGTTTGGGTGGATGAACCTAGAGGGGGGTTAAGCGTGACGTGGACACGCCATCGCGGCTAGTCAGTAGATAGTACGCGCCGACACTTGTTGCCTTGGGAACAGTACGGTTTGATAGGATTGCCTGCTTCGTCAAAGTGCTTGCGAACGGGAGATCATCATCAGACGGATGGACGATGGGTGGATGGCAGGAGTACCTACACGACAACGCTGAGTCTTGTACAGGGACATGATGGCAGTCGAACTGGTCGTGGCGGGTGATTGTAAACAGTGAACTTGTTGGATCTTATCGAGGCTGTAATTACCGTTGACAAGTAGTTTGCTTGCGAGTGCATGATCATGCTGCGATGACCCGGCAGTTATTGTCACTTGTCTTTCTCACCAAAGTCAAGTCCCTCCAAACCATCCGAGACACGGAATAATAAATAGCCTTTGTCTGGTTTGCCTCCCCTCGTTCGCCTGATCCCGGTGACGGTCAGTATTCAATCATGAATTTTCTTTTCAACCCCCAGCATCGTACCACACAAGTTGGGTATCCTTCCACTCCTGCTCTCATCCAGACCAGGGGGTTACTGGGAAAGCAACTCATCTCTCTTCAAGAATTCGTGGAGAAAAGATGTCCCAGCCTGCATTCCAAGTTTCATCCTGCCTGGTGGCTTCCGAGGTCTCGTACGGTGACGGTTTGGTTCCAAAATGAAACTAATCTTCCATCACAGTGGCCACATGCAGACCCTGTACTGCATCCTCGGTGACTTTTCACGGAGAGACAACGTGAATTACAAGAGGTAAGAGCAATCATCTACACTCAGTTCACCTCTCAGGTCAAGGTTTAGGACTTTTCTCCGTTTAAAGGATGGCGGAACAGTGTCAGTCCCCAACCGCGATAATGCCGTACACATTGGATACTTATCCTACTCAGGGGACTCGACTTCGCTCCAGTAGATGACAATGACATGCCATCCGACACACCAATCGTGGTAGTCATGCACGGACTCACTGGAGGTATAATCTTCTTAGTCGCATGCGTAACCCGTCCGTTGAAACTATTCAAGGCTCACATGAATCGTACGTGAGAGCTGTACTGGCACCAGCTTGTCGAGCGGTCTCGCAAGGCGGACTTGGCTATCGTGCGGTAGTTGTTAATTTCCGCGGATGTGCGTGGTATTGTAACTCACTGCAAAGACACGTGCTAATGAAACCGGCCATTTGTAGGTGCAGGTGTTCCCATCACGAGCCCCCAGCTTTACTCTGCAGGACATACGGATGATATACGTCAGGCTGTATTTCATATATCCAACAAATTCCCGGATGCTCCCCTACTAGGACTCTCCTTTTCCCTCGGAGCAAATGTGATGACTCGTTACATTGCCGAGGAAGGGGAGCACTGCCGCTTTCAGTCGGCATGTGTCCTAGGATGTGTAGGTTGCATCTTCTAGGTTTTGGGAGGTGAAATTAACCCACTTCATCACACAGCCGTGGAATTTGACAGCGTGTATCCAGAAGTGAGCGTTTGCCTTGACCCTTGATCCGCCTTCCGCTCAGTCACAACCAGGCTTGACTCGACATACATTGGACGCCACGTTTACTCCAGGGGAATGGGTCAAAATCTCGTGAATATCCTCAGGAAGCACACTTCCTCGTTTACCCGCGATCCTAACCTTACTGTAGCTGAAGCCGCGACTCTAGCCTGTGGCTTGAGTTGGCCCACCATCGAGACGTTCGATCAGGTCTTTACCAGGATTGGAGGCGGTCCTTCACCCCCTTGGCCTTTTGCATCCGCATTTGAATATTACGAATATGCATCCAGCCACAAGGTGCTCGGAAACATACGGATACCTTTCCTCTCGATTAATGCTGCAGACGACCCACTAATCCAAGATGTTCCGATGCACGCAAAAGAGGACGATTGGGTAGTGACGGTCCTAACCCCTAATGGCGGCCACCTCGGATGGTTTGAATCGGATGATGGCTGGGGTCAGGTGAAGCGGTGGATATGTACTCCAGTGATCCAATGGCTGCGTGCTACGGCAGAAGATGTTTGTCGAAACAGACAGAACATCAAGAAGCTTCAGGAGGTGGATGGACTCTTAACGGAGGTAGGATCAGAGGGACTAGGCTGCAAGGTTGTTGGTGAGGAGCTCATCGTCGTCGGTACCGAGGTAGAAGCTGGGATGATAGCAGGTTTGTAGATCCCGATTTAGAAGCTAGACTATGGATACAACCATATGATCCCCGTGCCACTTTGTGCTCATATCATAGGACTAGTGAAAGAAATTAATCACTATCGCTAAAGTGCACGCGATCCTCCTCGTTGTCTTCTTGCACTACCTGGGTGCGGTCGTACTGACTGAAGTCAACGGAGACGGTCCCCTCCTCCATGAGGCTGTCGTCTTCGTGCTCGAGGTTCCTGTTTCTTTCAAACAGTTGCCGACCTGTTAACAACGTTTATTAGACAGCAGGGAGGTGACGAGAGATTGCGTACCAGTCAAGCGAGTCCCGATTTTCCTGACCTCCTCCCTCTCTTTGGGAGTAAGGGCACGTAGCTTGTCTTCTTCATCCCGTATTTTTCTCTGTGACATTTCCTTGTCAAAGTTAGCCTTCCAGGCCCTGAAAGACACAATCGTGACTGGGGTTCCGCGAGTGCGCGCCTCCTCCGCCTGACATGATAGATCCATCAACACTCTTGGGCCAGAGTCCAGGTGAGACCTCACTTCAATTGCCAGACGCTCCCTTTCGCGCTCTTCTGCTATGCGTGCCTCTGCACGGTTTTCTACCAAACCTGACAGTGTTTCCCTGAGATGCGAAACCAATGTGAACGTCATTGCCATGCCCTTGTTCTCTTCGCCCTGCAGCATACTTAAGTACTCGGTCTTTGGAACAAAAGTCGCGACACACCACATCCGAAAGACCCTTCAAAAGTGCCTTACTCTCCAATTCATTGATTTCTCCGTCAACAGCCTCCAGCCGTAGTTCGGGCAGAGCATCAGGGTAGTCATCGGTGTAATTGACTGTTAATTTTAGCTTGACTTTCTTCCGCACCTTAATATGAATT
>JBBPQZ010000137.1:0-24121 GCA_038092795.1 Boletus rubissimus
TATTCAACTCCCATGACCCTTATACCAATGGAAAGCAAAGGGTATGTACTTCATTTCATATACTTAGAGTTTAGGGCTAGGATTAGGGGTTATTTGGAATTATTGTGTTTAGTGAAAAATGACCAAACATGCGGACAGTTTTTTGAGCCACTGTATGTTGATGGTAGAGTGGTCCACAACAGTTATAAGCAAATTTTATAGATAAAACAATCCAAAACCAAGATACTTTCAATTTATCCAATTTGATCAATAAAAATTGATTTTAGGGAATAGTAGTGGGAAGATTGGTGGTAGACACCATGGAAAGCATACCTAGAAGTATTATAGCAGTAATTAAGGCCAAAGGAGCCCATATCAAGTACTAGATACCTAAATTTATATAAAGTCAAAAAAACTGTTCACATGAGTCACTGTTTTGAAATGGCTGTCATTTCATCAAATATTATTCAACTCTTATGACCCTTGTACCAATGGAAAGCAAAAAGTATGTACTTCATTTCATACACTTAGAGTTTAGGGCTAGGATTAGGGATTATTGGAAATTATTGCATTTAGGGAAAAATAACCAAATATATAGATAGTTTTTTGAGCCACTGTAGGTTCTATAGCTGTAATATATACTTTTATTGATTAGAAAAATCCCCATTGGCTTGGGTGGCAACATTGGCTGCTAGCATAGGCTCAAACATGCAATATCAAGAGAATTCAATATATAATAATGTGATGTCCTATCAGGATGGTTGATGGACATTCTAGGTATGATACAGCTACTATTATATCCCATAAATTGCACTAGTACAACTCTGACACCTTCAACACCTCTGGCACTTTACTTGCCAACTTCAACCCTCTTTCTTGTATATTGTAACTCTGGACCTCCAGAGTTCTCTCCTCCATTTCCTCCTCAGTTTTCATCTATCCTTTATAGATCATGTCCAATACTAATGTACATTGATCTTCTCTGCATCTTATACCTCTGTCTTCTCTATATCTTTTCATCTCTATTTTTCCTGATTACATTAGTTTCCTGTTGACCCTTTGTTACTGTCTGCATCTTACTACTCACCCCTAAAAATACTTGGATCCTAGAAAATACTTGAATTTCCAGACTTTACTACTTTGACTTTTATTTTCCCTCTGTATATATAGTCTTTTGATTATCATGTAATACCTAGCTTGAATATTGACTTAAGCAAACTCCTAGCCCCTTTGTGATCTCCTCCTGTCATTGTTGAGTCTTGAGAACTCTCCTCTAACTATCTCCAATCCCTTTAAAATACAGGTCCCAAATATCAGCAAGAGTGTAGCACATAAGCTAAAGCCAATGCCCTACCACCTCTGATAAATACTAGACCTCTGGACTTCCAGACTTTGCCCTAGAAGTTTGCATGATCCCTAACAGCTACAAAGATCAATCTGGATTACAAGTAAAGCTGGGTTTGAATTTGAGTAGCAGCTACAAGCTTTCCATAATTCATTCAAAAAATCTCTTTTGATCTGTTCCAAGGTGAGAAACATTGTCCTCCAAGCTTTGCACCATTTTCTTGACAATATCTATTCTTTGACCCAAGACTGCTATTTCTTGCTTATTCACCTTTAGCTCCATGGTGATGTTCAAGAGGCTAAATACTATATTCAACTTGTTAAACAAGTCATACTACTGTGTCTTGATGTCATTCATCTTTCCTTCCAATTTGTCCACTTTGGTTTTAATTCAAGTGAATTGGATGTTATGATGCTAAGCCTTACCCCAGCCCTACTTAATGGGGATGCTTCCTTCAACACTAATATTAACCCTTGATTTACCTATTTAGTGGAAAAGTATATATTCTCACCTCTGCCAGAGCCTGGGCAGCAATGCCAAATATGTCAGTGAAGCCCATGTCAGAGTCTTCATGATAATATTTGCTCTGGATTCATTATGATCATCTATTTGCTTTTGATTATTTCATGAGCTGACTATTGGCACTGTTGGAATTGTTCATTGTTTCCTGACTTGGAGATTTGAATGGAGTTTTCATAGCACCTTAGATTGAAACTCTAACAAATAGGGCTGGCTAAAATGAAAATGTGGTGCACATTGGTTACATTTGTAAGAACCTCTTGGAGAATCCTGGGATTCACTCACATGCTGACTAAGCAGCCTCCTGCTTCTGGTATTTGTGCTGATGCATCAAGCATGTTGGCAACATAAGCCACAAATACATACACATCAAACATACCTTCAGAATAGAATAAGGACATGGAAGTTTTACTCCACTGCTCCCTTTACATACTCGTTTACTCACTTTTTGTTACAATTCTCCAATTGCCAGACATGGCGGATATTCCAAAACTATTCATACTCTCACTCATTACTTTTTGTGGCCTGGTGTCACCAAAGACGTTAAAACATATATAGACAGTTGCCAAGTGTGCGCCTTCATGAAGGGAAAGTCAAAAGCACCGGCAGGAAAACTCCTTCCTTTACCTGTGGCTAAACGACCATGGGAAGATCTCTCTGTTGATTTCATTATGGGATTACCCGAATCACATTCATTTATGGCTATTTGTGTGGTAGTAGACCGCTTCTCCAAAGAAGTTGTGTTTATTCCCACTTACGATACCTGTTCTTCTTTGGACCTTGCCAAATTATTTAGAGATCACATTTGGTGCATACATGGACTCCCTTCTACACTAGTTTCTGATTGTGGCCCCCAATTTGTGTCTGTTTTCACTCAGGAGTTATGTAAACTTCTCAGTATTTCCCAGAAAATTTCCACAGCTTATCATCCACAAACCGATGGCCAAATGGAGCATGTTAACAAAGATCTTGAACAATATCTCCGTGCTTACGTAGGAAAGAAGCAGCACAAGTGGGTTGATTGGCTTAAAATAGCCCAATTCTCCCACAACAACATCATCACTACCACAACCAGCTCCATCCCATTCAATGTCACACGTAATTATGCCCCTCGCATGGGTTTTGAAGGGAGATTAGCTGGGTTTGCAGGAGAAATGGGTCATTCACACAAGAAGATAAAAGAAGTGCTTGAAAATACTCAAGATTGTATGATCACTTCAGCAGAGAAAAGTTGTTCTGAAGCCCCAGAGTATTCCATCAGCCAGCAGGTCTGGCTTTCCATAGATAAACTAAAACTTCCTTATACGGCGAAGAAATTAACCCAAAAATGGATTGGACCCTACGTTATCACCATGGTCCTTCCTAATGCTGTAACACTCAAACTTCCCAATTCTGTTCATATTCATCCCATGGTCAATATCTCTCACATAAAGCCTTATCAGGATACATTACCTGGACAGCCAAAAGTCTGACCCAATGCGATTGAGATAGACCAAGAGGGAGAAGAGCAATTCAAGGTAAACTACATAGCCTCATCATGTCTCAAAAATAGGAAGTTGGAATATCTGGTACATTGGAAGGGATATGATGAAACAGATCACATATGGGAATCGTTGGACATCATCAACACTGCCCCTCTAGCAGTTGCTGACTTTCATAAATCTAATCCTTCCGTGCCACACAAACTCTGCGGACTCACGGCTTCTTCCTTCGCCTCTCTCTTCTCTCCTTAGAGAACTTTACAGTCATTGAATCAACCATGACTGGCCTGGAATTTGAGTCATAAAAAGGGGGTAGTGTTATGATATGAACATTTTTAAACTTTTTGAACTTGTATCTTTTTCTTTTCTCAATTATGTGATCTGTGCATGTGACCGTGGTAACCCTCACATGACCAGGCCTAGAGCTAATGACATCATACCATGAGGTGACCTCACCCTTTTAATTTCTGCTCTTCTCACACAGCCTATCTCATTTCTGTTATTTTTTTCTCACAACTGTGGAATCCATTAGTCTATTTATGGTAACCCATCCCACACATAGCATGGTTTGTGTGCGAGCCTGTACACTATATAAGTAGATACTTTGCAACTGGTACCCCCAGTCTAATCCATTTTGTTCACTTCAATAGTTATTGCTTTGGTCTGTTGGCCATTGTAGACTGAGTTGGACGGAGAAGACCCCCATACCCTCTTCTTGAGCCAGGATTTGTGTAACCTGTGAGATAGTCCCAAGCTTTGTGGTTTTGTCATTCATGATAGAATCATAACAATCATCCTTGCCCACACTCCTACTGCCAATGCTAACCGATCATATGTCGCCCAATTCATTTATCACAATGCCATGCAGGCACAGTCCCACCTCCTTGCTGTCCTCCACCAACTAGGAATACTCACCCTCTTATACAATCTACGACAGTACCTCCTCGCCATGGCCACCCAAACTTGTCCCCTTACTGTTATAATATGAACATTTTCAAACATTTTCGGACTTGTATCATTTTCTTTTTTCAGTCACATGATCTGTGCACGTGACCGTGGTAACCCTTACATGACTAGGTCTAGAATCAATGACGTCATACCACGAGGTGACTGCATCCTTTTAATTTCTGCTCTTCTCACACAGCCCCTTTTATTTCCGTTATCTCGCTCCCACAGTCATGAAACCACTTAGTCTATTTATGGTACTTTCTCTCACGCATAGCATGGTCTGTGCGTGCGCCTGTAACATATATAAAGTGGCACTTTGCGACTGGAATCCCCAGTCTAATCCACTTTGTTCACCACTATAGTCATTGCCTTGGTCCTCTGGCCATTGTAGACTGTGTTGGATGGAAAGGACCCACATACCCTCATCTTCTTGAGCCAGGAGTCGCGTACCCTGCAAACATTGTCCGAGCCTTGTGGAAGTGATCAGACACTTCGGTGGTAGTTTATAACACTTGGATTAGACTGTTATACACAACACTCGGGTCTCAGAGCTAAGGGAACAAGAGGCACTACCACTTGACGGTAGCGAGACAAACACTCGCCCCACGTTGTTCATATATGGTCGTCTGCCATACAAATAAGGATAATGTTGCTACCGGGCATAGAGCACTAGCCTCTGTCATCAGCTGAGTGCCTAGCTGTCCGTGTTGGTACTACGCCGGTATACCCAGGTTCGCGTGATCACCTGTAACGTCACGTCTAACGCGGATAGTATTTCTGTACGCCGTAGCCAGGCAGATCCGGTCTCCCCCACGCCTCTTTTCTTTACATACTTTTCGTTTTGGATTTCAGTATAGGTCACTGCAGCCACCTTCGTCATCGTATTCAGAGAAGACAATATTACCTCCAATCAAAGAAGTACCTTTTCAGACAGCAAGTTTGTAGACTGCCCAGAGTGTGGTTGGAATAGTCCGCACAGTAAGCAGTTGAAAGAAGATTTTCAAGATTCCTTCCCGATCCCGTACCCACAAGGTCTATTGGCCTTCCCACGACAAACAATGCACCGAGCATCACTCCTTTTCCTTCGAATTCTACAGAGACGAACACTTCCACTCCTACCTCTGCCCTACCTATTATCTTCGTCCCGTAATCAAGTATGTCAAACTTGGTGGACTTAGACGATCTCGTCGCAAGGCTGTCCACCCTAAACGTAAACCAAGAAAAGAACAATGTGACTAAGAAGATCGCCGACCCCGATAAATGGGATGGTGATCGATCCACCTCCATCTCTGGTGGGTCAAGTTACATCTTTGGATAGATGCCCAAACGTTGAAGTCGGACAAGCTGAGATGCATTGCTGTCCTTTCATGGTTCGAGAAAAAGGTGGATAACTTCGCCCAACTTACGTTGGAGAAGTACCTAGACGATGAGGAAACTGAGGTCAAGAATGGCCAGGATGTCATTGTCGGCACCAAAGGGGATTCAGCTTGGCCAAGTTGGTCCAAGCTCCAAAAGGAGATAAAAGATTATTTCCAGATTGATGTACTCACCCATGAGTCTCTCCGGAAGTTAGAAGGTCTCCGCCAAAATGGCCACCCCATCGACCTCTTCCTTTAGTGCTTTGAGGTGCTTCAAAACGAGGCAAACATCGAGGACTACCACGCAATAACGCTCCTCAAAAAGGCAGTTGACTACCGTATCTATGAACGGGTTCGAATGAATCACCCGGGATTAGAGTTCGGCGTTGACGAGCTCAAGGAAAATTATAGAGCCGTTGGAAGGGCTTACGAACAAATGGCGATAGAGCATGGTCCCCCCTCCAACTCCTGTTTCATTCCACGGTCTCGGGGCCATTATCAATATCCACCTCCTTCTCAGCCTCCTCCCCCTCAATGTCTGCAATTTACGGCGGTAGGAACACAGCTGGGCTGCAGTGCCCCCATGGAGATAAGCATGCAGCAAGCTGCACCAACAAGGCCTGACATGAGAACTTGCTTCTTGTGTAATCTCCCTGGGCATATTAAGCCCGATTGCCCGAAGAACCCCTATTGTCGTCCACCCCGTCCTCCCCAATAGCGTCAACAGGTTGTCTGGGATTACGACCAGGGAGCTTACATCCCAGTCCCCAAATATTCTCAGGTGCATGTGGCACAACAATCCGTCTCTCGTCCCCTTCCTATTCCCCCGGTTATGGCACCAGTAGTAGCAACGGCTGCCCAACATTTCGTCTCAGAAGAAGCCAAGGCATACTACCGTGATAAGTTTGAAGTCGAAGCCAAGCAGCGCACGGCTGAGGCTTTAAAAGAACACAGCACATAGGAGTAGGGGGTTCCTCCGTGCAGGGACCTATTTCCAATTCTTCTTCTTCTTTTACATCTTGTTCTGATTCCGATTTCCCCATTTCCAATTTATCTTCTGTATTATGTAGTTTGTCTGTTTCTTCCATGAGAGCATCTCAATTGAGTGTGGCACCGGAATTAAATAATAGTGTGCTTAATTCTCTTCAAAAACAACAAAAAATTAGTTCTATTTATAAACCCCTCTTGTGTGTCATGACTTTCCAGCAACACGCAACGACATTGTCATTCAGCAGAGAGTTCTCACTTGAGACTGTCATACGTTGCCAGCGGGATGGTCAATGGGAATGTCATCGGTTCAGAGCTCTCCTGGACTCTGGTGCTACCCATATGTTCATTGATCAAGATTATGTTATTCGTCACGGCATTCCTTTCTTTACCCTCGATAACCCGATTAAGATACATAACGCTGATGGATCAGAAGGCACTATTGGCCAAATCCAGCATGTGGTAACTCTGATCGTGGAAATCGCTGGACACTTCGAAACTATAGACGCTTATATATCTAAATTAGGTATACATCGCATGATCATCAGGTATGATTGGCTTTTCTGCCATAACCCTGAGGTCAATTGGGTGCAGAAAACTATTTCATTTCCGCACTGCACTCAATATTGCAAAATTATGGGTTCTGGATCTCCTGCTTCTAATTATTTCGAACCTAGTCCTTTGTTTTTACATACTATAGAGGAAGGACTCAAAGATCAAGTCCCTGAGGTGTACCACGAGTTCCTTGAAGTCTTCTCAGAACAGGAGTCAACAAGAATGCCATTACGAAAGCCTTGGGATCATGCTGTAGATCTCAAGCCGGACTTCATTCCGAAGAAGGGTCGAGTAATTCCCCTGTTGGACATTGAAATGGATGAAGTTCATGCATTCATCGATAAGGAGCTCAAAAAAGGCTATATTGCTCCTTCCAAATCACCTCAGACATCTCCCGTATTCTTTATTCCAAAAAAGGACGGTGGAAAAAGGATGGTCATCGATTATTGTTACCTCAATGAGGGTACCATCAAGAATTCCTATCCACTTCCTTTGATTCTGCAACTCATTGATCGGCTGAAAAATGCTGACATGTTTACGGTCCTGGACTTACGTTGGGGTTACAACAATGTACGGATCAAAGAAGGTGATAAATGGAAAGGTGCCTTTGTTACCCCGATAGGAGCATATGAACCCACGGTAATGTATTTTGGCATGACTAATTCCCCCCCCACTTTCCAACAAATGATGAACAATATATTTAATGACATGTATGCTGTAGTAATCATTTATATTGACAATTGTATGATATTTACATCGAAGAAGACTTGGGAAGAGCACGAGAAGGTAGTAAAAGAGGTCCTACGTCGTTTACGTGATAATGACCTTTACGTAAAACCCTCCAAGTGCTACTTCTCGAAGGATAAAGTGGACTTTCTCAGAATGGTTGTATCTAAAAAGGGGGTGGAAATGCAGGAAAAGAAAGTTGCTGGAGTCATGGATTGGCCAGTTTCTACTCAGTTGAAACAGCTCCAAGGATTCCTCGGACTGTGTAATTATTATAGGCGTTTCATTTCAGGCTTTGCCGAGATCACACGCCCCTTGAACAATCTTACCAAGAAAGACGTTCCATTCACATGGAGTTCTGATCAACAAGTGGCATTTGAAGCCCTCAAAAAGAAACTCACTACTGCCCTGCTTCTCACTTATTCCAATTGCGATCAAGAAGTTCAGGTAGAAACGGACGCCTCGGATATCACTACCAGAGCTGTGCTCTCCACTCTATGTAATAATGGTAACTGGCAACCTATCGCCTTTATCTCTCACTCCTTTGACAGCATAGAGTGCAATTATCCTATTTATGATAAAGAATTGCTTGCAGTGATACGGGCACCACTATCTTATTGGTCGCAAAAGATTCGAGATCTGGACCGATCACAAGAACCTGGAGTATTGGAAGAAACCACAGACTCTTAGCAGTCAGCAGGCTCATTGGCATGCCGTGCTTCAGGAATTTAATTATGTTTTCGTTTATAAACCAGGTTCTTCGAATGGCTGGGCCAATGCTCTTTCTCATCGCCCAGACCATGGTAAGGCTGTGCAGGATCATAATGCTAATATCACGGTCCTACCTCCCGCCGTTTTCATTAATTCGGTTTCTCTTTCTTCAGACTTTCTTTCGGAGTTGGAATTGGAGTCTGCTTCTTTTGGAGTGGATGCCATGAATGACTTCCTTTTTGATGCATCTATGAACATTTTCAAAAATGACAAAAACAAAGTTTTCGTATCTCTATCTTTACATACTCGTCTCCTTACTTTATGCCATGATTCTCCCATCGCCAGTCATGGCGGACATTCTAAAACTATTCATACTCTCACTCAATATTTTTCATGGCCTGGTATCACCAAAGACATTAAAACCTATGTAGATAGCTGCCAAATATGCGCCCTCACGAAGGGAAAGTCAAAAGCACCGGCAGGAAAACTTCTTCCTCTACCTGTGGCCAAAAAACCATGGGAAGATCTTTCGGTTGATTTCATCACAGGTTTACCCGAATCACATTCATTTACGGCTATTTGCGTGGTAGTGGATTGCTTCTCCAAAGAAGTTGTATTCATTCCCACTTACGATACATGTTCTTCTTCGGACTTAGCAAAATTATTTAGAGATCATGTTTGGTGCATACATGGACTCCCTTCTACACTAGTTTCCGATCGTGGACTCCAATTCATGTCTGCTTTTACCAAGGAACTCTGCAAACTCCTCGGTATTTCCCAAAAAATTTCCATGGCCTATCATCCGCAAACAGATGGCCAAACTGAATGCGTTAATCGAGATCTCGAACAATATCTCTCTGCCTATGTTGGAAAGAAGCAACACGAATGGGCTAACTGGCTCAAAATGGCCCAATTCTCACATAACAATACCATCACCACTGCCACTAATTCTATCCCTTTCAATATCACATGTAACTATGCCCCTCGCATGGGCTTTGAAGGGAAATTAGCTGGATTCACAGAAGAAATGGGTCGTTCTCACAAGGAGATAGAAGCAGCACTCAAGGACACACGAGATCACATGATTGCTTCTGCGGTGAAAAGTCGTTTCGAAGCCCTGGAGTATTCTATTGGTCAGCAGGTCTGGCTATCTACCAATAAACTTAAACTTCCTTATACGGCGAAGAAATTAACCCAAAAATGAATTGGACCCTATGCTATCACCGCGGTCCTTCCTAACGCCATCACGCTTAAACTCCCTAATGCCATTCGCATTCATCCAACAGTTAACATCTCATGGGTAAAACCTTATCAGGAAACCTTACCAAGACAACCTAAAGTCCGACCTGATGTGATTGAAGTTGACCAGGAAGGGGAAGAACAATTCAAGGTGGACTACATCGCCTCATCGTGTCTAAAAAATAGGAAGTTAGAATATTTGGTGCATTGAAAGGGTTATGACGAAACCGATCGCATATGGGAATCTGCCGATATCATTAATACTGCCCCTTTGGCAGTTGCCAATTTCCACAAATCTAATCCTTCCGCTCCTCATAAACTCTGCGGTCTCATGGCATCTTCCTTTGCCTCTCTCTTTTCTCCTTTCGAGAACTTTACAGTCATGGACCATATCACGACTCACCTGGAATTTGAGTCATAAAAAGGAGGTAGTGTTATAATATGAACATTTTCAAACATTTTCGGACTTGTATCATTTTCTTTTCTCAGTCACGTGATCTATGCACGTGACCATGGTAACCCTTACATGACTAGGTCTAGAATCAATGACATCATACCACGAGGTGACTGCGCCCTTTTAATTTCTGCTCTTCTCACACAGCCCCTTTTATTTCCATTATCTCGCTCCCACAGTCATGAGACCACTTAGTCTATTTATGGTACTTCCTCTCACGCATAGCATGGTCTGTGTGCACGTCTGTAATATATATAAAGTAGCACTTTGCAACTGGAATCCCCAGTCTAATCCACTTTGTTCACCACTATAGTCATTGCCTTGGTCCTCTGGCCATTGTAGACTGTGTTGGATGGAAAGGACCCACATACCCTCATCTTCTTGAGCCAGGAGTCATATACCCTGCGAACATTGTCTGAGCCTTGTGGAAGTGATCAGACACTTCGGCGGTAGTTTATAACACTTACCCAGGAACTTTACAAAGTGTTAGCCATTGAACACTGATGCACTCTGGAGCATGCATTGCCAACAATCTCCTTGCCTGAGGTCGAAAGACCTACCCTAGTAGAACCCATGCTAGTTCCTCAAACTATTTCAGCTCCAGCCACACCAACCACCCCCTTTATGTCTTTGATGCCTCTCCACTCAGATGAGGACTGCCTCATGCAATGAATTGAAAGCACCTGGACTGGCACTGATAGTCACCTTCCTCTTCTGGACTTACACCCCCGAGCCTGGGAATGCTGCTACTCCTGCAGCCAAGTAGGCCACTTCCAGCATGACTGTCTGATGCATCAGTGCACCACCTGCCTCTACTGGGCCCCTAGACACATCCTTGCCAATTGTCTCCATCATTGTTGCACCCCATCACCCCCACCTCGTCATATACCTCCACCAAGGCAATGATTGTTCTCCTCCTTGTCTACTCCCTCATCCATATCCTCATCCTCCTCCAGACACCAACAATCCCGCCGCAGTACTAAGTTCTTTCACCGCCAAAGCACCCCTCCCACTCCTCAAGGTGCCTTTTTCATTCTCTGACGATTTCTCCATCATCGCTCTTGCTCTCCCCTCATTGACCAGAACTACTCCAATAAGGAAGACTGCATTGATGATACCAGTTATGGTAACATCACTGGCTCCCCGGTTGGTGGGCCCGTTTTCTACTAGATCATTCATGGTCGAGCTGCTATGTGCTTTCATGTCTGAATTGTCTTTGTCTACGCCATGGTCTTGACACTACAAAGGGGGTAATGTTACAACTTCTTTTTTTCTTTATACTTCTCTTTTGCCTCTGCTCAATCCATATAATACCATCTGTCCTAGGACCCCTCATATGTCATATTCTAGGACAACCACTGGACTATATTTCATTTTTCCGTCACTGGCTTTGCTGGCTCCCTCTATACCAGTGGCACATTCTACTTTTCTCTTTTGTCTGTTGGTTTTCCTGCAAACTGTCAGCCACATGTTCTGATCTTCTTCGTTACATGTCCTTTCTTTTCAGGCTTCCTTCTGTTTCGTTATGCATCTTCTATTTAATCCGTAATGCATAACCCTTTCCTTTGAAGTCCTCCTCACATTTTTTACTACAGTCTATGCACGAGGAGACTCAGTATATAAATGACTCAGATATAACCACAATCACTAGTTTAGACCTCCTTCGAGTTACCTTGTAATCTTGTCACCCTAGCAATCCAATTGTTTACCTTGTCTATTCTCAAAACCTTGTTCCTTGGTTAGGAATCCCCTAGACCAATCTTTGAACAACTCGCATCCCACTTGTCGTTACCTTCGAGGAATCTCCTTGATAACCACTGCTGGAGAAATTCCCATGTTGGAAGACTGTGTCGTCACTCCCCAAGCAACTCCTTGTTCATTGAAGGCCCTAATGATTACTCCTACCCTGGGTAGTCATAACACAACACCCCCACTATGTTATAATATGAATATTTTCAAACTTTTTTGGATTTAGAATATTTCTCTTTCCAGTTACGTGATCTGTGCACATGATCATGATAACCATCACATGACTAGGTCTAGAACTAATGACATCATACCTCATGGTAACCATGCCTTCTTAATTTCCACTTTTCTTACACAGCCCCTTTTAATCTCTGTTATCTTTTTTTCACCATCACTTCTTTCATTAGTCTGATTATGGTAGTTCCTCTCATGCATAGCATGGTCTATGTGCATGCCTGTACAATATATAAAGTAGACACTTTGTAACTAGAATTCCCAATCTAGTCCATTTGATTACCTCTCATAGTCATTGCCTTGATCATCTAGCCATTGTAAACTGAGTTAGCTGGAGAAAATCCTCACCCTCTTCCTGACCATTGAGCCAGAACTTGTGTAGCCTGCAAGTTAGCACTGAGCCTTGTGGTTTTGTTATTTATAATAAGATCATAACATACTAACCATAAGAATCTTGAGTATTTCACCACTACCAAACTCTTGATTTGTTGGCAAGGCCAGTAGTTGGAGTTTCTTTTCTAATTCCATATGGACATCCATTTTCATTCCAGATGCCTTAGTGCAAAGCATAATGCCCTCACTAGATGCTAGAATGTCTATTTCAAAAAGGAAAATAAAGACTATGCTCATGTCAATTCTCACAATTTCCACCCCATTTCTACCTAAGAACAATTCACTGCATTCCTATAAGCTACCATTCTCACTGTTCCAGCCCTTTGGGCAAGCACCCTCTATGACATTAAGTAGCTTCACAATAACATTCTTTCTACTTTTCTTTCTAACTCTCTTACTGAACTCCACATATCCACCCCCAAATCCTCTGACAGCTTTCTCTATTTGGATGACTGTATCTATGTCCTTAACTTTAATGACCTTTGACTCTGCATCCTCCAATGCAAACATGACCATCCTCTCTCTAGATATTTCAGCCAGAATTGGACTTTAGAACTAATTCATTGCAAATATACTTAGCCAAAAATTAGGACATTCATCAAGAACTATATCTCCTCCTGTACCTCTTGTGCCTACATAAAAGTTCCATGGCACCACCCTTATGTGCTTTTAAAGCAGCTCCCCATTTCTGAGAAGTCATAGAACTCCATCTCTATGGACTTTATCAAACAACTCCCCAAGTCCTCCAGATTTACAACAACACTTATGATTGTAGATCATCTCTCCAAGCAATGTATCTTCATTCCTACTCACAACACAATTACATCTTTGGAGCTCACAAAACTCTTTCTTTTCCATGTCCTTTCTAAGCATGAAGTTTCCTTCCACATCACCTCTGATTGAGGATTCAAGTTCATCTCCCATTTCTTCTGTTCCCTTAAAAAAGCTCTGGATATCCAACTCCACTTCACCTCTGGTTATCTTCCAGAAGGAGATGGCCAAATAGAGCAGATAAACCAAACTTTCAAGCAGTACCTCTGCATTTATTGTAACTACCAGCAGGATAATTGGTCTGAACTCCTGCCTCTAGTAGAGTTCTTTTACAACAATGCTCCTAGTGCCACTACAGGTATTTCTTTATTCTTTACCAACAAGAAATGTCATCTCAACATCTTTGTCTATTCAGAAACAGGATCTCACCTCCACTTATGCTCAAGAATACTGCATTGACCTCAATATCCTCCATCAGTTTCTCCATAAGAAAATGGCCCATATCCAATAGTGTTATCAAAAATCTACGGATGTCAAGCAAACTCCAATACTAGATTTCAAAGTCAGTGATCAGGTTTTTATGAAAGCTAAGTACTTCTGCTCCACTAGGTCTTCAAAGAAACATTCTAAAAAGAACTTGGAACCATATATTATTATCACTCAGGCAGGAACCTACTCCTTCATACACCAACTTCCTAATTCTATGAAGTCCATTCATCCTGTCTGTTATGTTTTGCAATTAGAACCCTTTGTATTCAATATCATCCCAAATTGGATACAATCTCCTCCATCTTCAATCAAAGTAAATGGAAAACCAGGATTTAAGATCTTTAAGATCCTTAACTCCAAAATAGACCAGTAATGAGAATACTATAAACTACTCTATCTCATGCAGTGGCCCAGTTATGAAGATACTGACAAAAAAAAACCTCCTGGCTGCTAGCCAGAAAGCTCAAACATACATCTGAACTTGTTGATAACTTTTACTTCTATTATCCAGACAAGCCCAAACCTTACTCTATATGATCAGACAAAGAGTTTATTTTATATCTACATAAACAACACATACTACCTAAACCTCTTCTTCTACATCTGCATTTTCATCACCCTCCTCCTTCTTCATCATTGTGTTTTCCTTTTCCATTGTGTTATAATATGAACATTTTCAAACATTTTCAGACTTGTCTCTTTTCTTTTTCAAGTCACGTGATCTGTGCATGTGACCGTGGTAACCCTCACATGACTAGGTCTAGAACTAATGACATCATACCATGAGGTGACCTCGCCCTTTTAATTTCTGCTCTTCTCACACAGCCCTTTTAATTTCCATTATCTTTCTCTCACAACCATGGTATCACTTAGTCTATTTATGGTAATCTCTCTCACGCATAGCATGGTCTGTGCGCACACATGTACAGTATATAAAGTAGCACTTTGCGACTGATATCCCCAGTCTAATCCATTTTTGTTCACCACTATAGTCATTGCCTTGGCCATCTGGTCATTGTGGACTGTGTTGAGCAGAGAAGACCCCCATACCCTCATCTCTTTGAGCCAGGAATAGTGTATCCTGCGAGCATCGTCTGAGCCTTGTGGAAGTGACTAGACATTTCGGCGATAAGTTATAACACATTGCTGCATTTTTCTTCTTCATCACCATGTTTTTCTCCTCCATCTTCTGGATGGCCTTTGCCATCACCTTCCCTATCTCTACCCTCAACTCCATCACCTCCTCCATCATCTTCTTTGTTATCTTACTCTTCTCTTCATTCTCCAGCTTATTCTCTGATTCCAATTCCTTCTTCTTTCTATAGACCTTCATTGCCCTGAGGTCAATCAAACATAGTATGAAGATCTCCTGGTTCTCCAATTGCTAAGTTTGTGCCCATACTATATTCCAGAGTTTCCTTACCACTGCTATTATTGCTCTTCCCACCTACATTTACACTTTCAACATTTTTGCAAAGTTTGCCTCTTCTTCTTTACTGGCTGAGCAGCCCTCTTCTTTCTCTGCACCAACTTCTCTAACACCTCCATTCCTGGCCAAATGCACTTTGCCTTCACTCAGTAACATTTCTTGCATAATGTTGCCTTTTCTGCTTCTTGAATGCACTTGAGGTCCTTGGCAATGGACCTAGTGCATACCTCCACCTCCAATATTTTCCACACCTTCCCTTTACTCATCTCAGCACATAGCTGCTGCTCACACATCTTCTCAGCCTTGGCTCTGTCAGCTCCACCATCTCTGAGTCAGGTGTGACTCATTCTCTTCTTGATCTCTGCTTCAGCCACCTTACATCTCTTCTTCTCACACACTTTCTCCTCCTTTGTCTTTTTTCTCTCCTCCTTCATCTTTTGCCTTATCTCCTTCTTATTCTTTGCCTTCAATTGTTGCCTTCATTCAGCAAACTTTGCAGTGCAAAGGTTATTGTTGTCATTGTCATTCTTCACTAGGTAGACATTGGATCACTTGATAAGAGATACTATATATGGAGTAAGTATTAGGACGGTTATAGTATTGTGGGGCTTACCTGAGTCGCGTGCGGGGCAATGGACTGAGGTGAATGCTGTTGAGTGAGAGAGTATATAGTCGTGGCTATAAGTACTCGAGCATAAAAGGGAAACATTGGAAATGAAGGGTCAAAACAAAAGGAAGTAAGCGAGTATTCTATATGTGTTGTAGCGTAGGTACAGAAAATGAAGAGCGTACGTATTTCATGTTCCGTGGAATGATAGGAACAGGGCCAACAAGGGGCGGCACGCACGCTTGCTTAATCCGACACTCCCCCTCAAGCTGCGCGGAGCCCGAGTTCTGACGCAAAATGCTTTACTTTCAGTGAAGGGAGCGCCTTGGTGAACGCATCAGCCACCATTTCGCCAGTTGGACAGAATATGAGTCAAATCTTCCCATCGTCAATAATCCAGTGAATAAAATGGAAACGCACGTTGATGTGCTTGGTACGTGCATGGTATTGGTGGTCTTTCGCAAGCGCAATGGCCAATTGATTGTCCGAGAAGACGGTGGTGGGATCGGTGATGGCAACAAATGTTTCAGCTATGAGAGATCAGAGCCAGAGGGCTTCTTTGGTGGCATGCGTTGCGCCAACGTATTCACTCTCCGTGGTTAATAGCAACACGATTTCCTGACACTTGGAGCTCCATGAAACGGCGCCTCCGTCAATCAGAAAGGCATAGCCCGATATGGCATGGCGGTCTTCAATGATGCTCCCATCTGCATCTGTGTATCCTGCGAGCAGCTTCTCTCCCCCTCCATATGTAAGCTGTAGAGCTTTCGTGCCTAATAAGTAACAGTAGACATGTTTTACCACGTCCCAATGCACTTGACTGTAGTTGGATGAGAAGCGAGAAACTTGCGAGACGGCATACGAAATATCCAGCCTGGTCCCGAGCACAGCATACATGAGCGATCCGACAGCCTCTTGATACAGTATGTGGCGCATGTCAGCATGCTCAGCGGCAGTTGAAGGGGATTAGGTGGCGCTGAGTTTGGTGCTGGGGTCCATGGGTGTCGAGATGGGCTTCAGTTTGTCGAAATTGAAGCAGCGGAGGATTGACTTGATGTATGTCTTCTGCAAGAGGGCGAGCTTGCGCTCGTTGCGGTTGTGCATGACTTCAATACCGAGAAGCCAGTGGAGTTCGCTGAGGTCCATCACCTTGACGAAATGGCTGAGCTGCGTCTTGACGGCATTGACGAGCTTGAGTGTGGTGGCAGCGATTGTGCAATCGTCAACGTGTACGACGATGATGGTGAGCACATTGTCCATCCATTTGATGAAAACGGCCTGATCTACCTCGCATTGCCTAAAAAACAGCCTGGTCACTAAAATCTCAACTAGATGCTAGTACCAGTGTTGGCCGCTCTGCTTCAGCCTATATAGGGTTTTGCGCAGGCGACACACACAGCGTGGGTGGTTGGGATCTGCATAGCTGGGTGGCTGGCACATGTAGATTACTTCGTTGTCATTTAATTTACCATTTAGGTATGCGCCCTTTATGTCCACCTGGTGTAACTCGAGATCCTGTCAAGCGGCAAGGGCGAGGATGGTGCGGATGGATGCAAGCTTGGCAATGGATACATAGGTGTCGAAATAGTCAATGCTGGGGACTTGTGAGAATCCCTGAGCGATGAGACGGGCCTTGTAGTGCACGATGTTGCCAGCTGCGTTCTTCTTCGCATGAAATACCCACTTTGAGCCTACTAAGTTTGCGCCTGGTGGGAGATCTGAGAATTCCCAGGTACCGGCTTTTTTGAGTGTTTCTAGTTCTTCTCGAATGCCGCACTCCCATTGTGGCCAGTCTGGACGATGATGGACATCAGCAAGCGTGGTCGGCTCGAGCGCTTCAGCAGCTGCGGTACCTTGTTCAACAAGCATGGTTAGTTTGTGCTCATCAAAATCCTGAGTGTACCTTTCATCGATGGCTGCTAGTATTTGTTCGCTCGTGCCTTCAGCATCAAAAGTGGTTGGCTCAGTGGACTCTAGTACTGGATCATCTGGGATGGGTGCTGGGACCTGTACACCGCAAGGGATGGTGGTGGAGACAGCTTTGCCACTGATAATGTTGAGTACATGCTGGCTGGGTTTTCACATGCATTGAGGGCATGACTCAGGTATGTTGGAAGATGCCGGTGGATTGAGTGGCATGACTGATGTGCTGACAGGCATGGCTTGTTTTGGCGTTGGCTGTGTGACATGAGGCGGCACATCAGTGCCTTTAGTCGATGGCTATGCAACAACACTGGGGTTAGGCAGCTGCGCTGAGGTGCTGTCGTCCAATGGAATAAATTCCTCCCCCTCAATGGCACTAGGCACAGTGTCGAAGAAAACCTCATGTTCCACAGTCACAGTCCTTGTCTTTGGCCAGTAGACATGACATGCGTACTCCATGTGGTCGTCAATACCGATCCACTGTCCCGCTTCAACATGCCCACCTAACTTTGTACCTCAACCAGTTTTCACGTGGATCACGGATCCCCATTCGCGCACACCACTCAAATCTGGTGTGCAACCCATCGCTACCTCGTATGGTGATTTGCCATCAAGCAGCTTCATTGGTAAGCGATTCTTTAACCAAACGACATAACGAGCTGCCTTGCCCCACAGATGCCTTGGTAGGCCACTAGCGTGCAAGAGCGTTCGCACACGCTCCAGGATGGTTCAGTTAAGGCACTCGGCAATGCCATTGTGCTGCGGGGTGTCATGCGTGGTGAAGCGCTGCATGGTACCTTGCTGCTGTAAGTATAGGACAAACGCTTTTCCTTGATATTCTCCCCCTTGATCTGAGTGGAGTAGTTTGATCTTAGCAGCAAGCTGTCGGTCGAGCCAGGCCTCAAATCCGCAATACGCCTCGAAAGTGTCGCTCTTCTGACGAAGCAGATATATGTGGGTGAGTCGCGTATGGTCGTCCATGAAGGTGACATAGTAACGGCGGCCGCCAATAGTTGCAATGGGCGCCGGGCCCCACACATCAGTATACACGATATTGCCGAGCTTTTCAGCACGCAGCCCCTGGCATGCCTTGGCTATCAGTTTGCGTGTCGCCTTTCCATAGATGCATGCTTCACAGTGAGTGTTTTCGCCATTGTCTGGTTTGTACTTCAATCTACTAACCAATCCCTTTTGGGCTAGCTCACGTGCAGTAGATGGTGCAATGTGCCCCAAACAGCGGTGCAGCTCCAACACTGTGACCTGTTCATCGGCAGCAGCTGTGTGGTCACTCTCATGTACCACATGGTACAGTCCCTTTGCTGATCGTGGTATGCGCCCGATTGTCTCTCCATCAGCGTCGCGGATTGTGCAGTACCCATTCACGAAGGTTGTTGCCAGACCCATCTCGTCGAGACAACCGATTGACACAAGGGTGTACCCCACCTCTGGTGAGTACAAGACTTCCATTAGGTGCAACTTTGACACATTTATTCCGTTAGGTATTTCAATGACGAGGTCACCAACACCCATGGCAGCGAACTTCTGCTTGTTTGTGGCTGTAAATGACTTTGGTGGGATCTGCTGCACGTCGATCATTCGATCATGCTCGGAGGTGATGTGACGAGTGGTGCCCGAGTCGTATAGTTCAATGCAGTACATTTCCTTTGGGCGATCACTGACTTTCATCGCCTTGTTCTCTAGGTTTTCATCGGTGGTAAGCGAGGAGCAGGCATAATCAAGTGATGCTTCATTGTCGTCGACTTCATGTGCTCTGAGCGCCTCATCATCCCATCCACAGCCCCATGGGCTGTCATCACCAACAACCGAGAACCAGTCATCGTCATCATCAGGTGCTTGATCCCCCACACCTATATCTTCATCATTGCTCGATTCTACTGATCTTAAATCAGGTAGGGACTCATCATTGTCGATGACACCAAATACCCCATCCTCCTCATCGGAGTCGGGTACTGCTGCGTGTGCGCTAACTGTTTGGTACGTTGCGGGCTTCTTATCATCTTTTGATATCTGATCGTGGTGCGCAGCTAAGTGTTGATCTGATCCACAGGTCCAACACAAACGTTTTGGCCTATTGCTGCGAAAAGGGTGGTTTCCGCAGCCACGTCCTCTTCTCCTTGCTGGTGTTGTTACAGCCATGGCTTCGTCGCGATCCTTGCCATTGTTGCGAGGAGTATATTTCATCTTCTGCCGATCTGCTTCCTCGCTGATGAGCAAGATCAAGGTATCAGGCTCAATTGTTTTCGCCGTCGAGTACAAGCGAGCAGTAGCGAGTTGGCTAGATGCGAAGTTGGCGAGTGAGTTGGAAAGGGATCAGATGATCGTTGATCGGTAGTCTTTCTCGTCAATGTCGACGCAGACAGATGCTAACTCCTCACGCTTTGTCCGCAGTCCATCTAGGAACTGTCGGACCTCTCCGCCATGGGGCATCTTCATCTCGAGGAACTGGGTGCGCAGTTCTGTTTGTGCGTATACTCCTTTTTCTGTATATTCATATACAATCTCCGACCACATGGCTTTGACGTTGGCCAGTTTGCGGATTTTCAGTGTGGTCAAGTCCGGGATGCGCTGCGTGAGTAGGTGTTTCGATATACCCTCATTCTTTTTCCATTTATTGACTTCCTCAGTCTGCACAGCTGTTAGGGGTGCGGCATATGATGGCTGGGTGGAGGTCCCATCAAAATGGCTCCACATTCCCTTTGCTCCAACGGCCACCTGGAAACGAAAGGTGAAAATGGCCCAGTTCATCCCTTTGACATCAAGCTTGGGTATGTTGCTTGGCAGCATGTTGGTGATAATAGGGGTGACAGACATTGCGATCAATTGGCAGGTTTACAGATTAGATGGAAACAGCAGGGCTCATAACCTGATAAGAGATACTCAGTCGTGTGCAGGACAACGGACTGCAACTATATTCACCTGATAAGAGATACTATGTACAGAGTAAGTATTAGGATGGTTACAGTATTGTGGGGCTTACCTCAGTTGCGTGCGGGGCAACGGACTGAGGTGAATGCTGTTGAGTAAGAGAGTATATAGTCGTGGCTATAAGTACTCGAGCATAAAAGGGAAACATTGGGAATGAAGGGTCAAAACAAAAGGAAGTAAGCAAGTATCCTATATGTGTTGTAGTGTAGGTACAGAAAATGAAGAGTGTACGTATTTCGTGTTCCATGGAATGATAGGGACGGGGCTGACGAGGGGCGGCGCGCACACTTGCTTAATCCGACATCACTTGCCAATGTTTTCATTTTCAGACATGGTGGTGGTTTGGAATAGAAAGGGACCAGCAGGACTGAGCAGCTTTTATAGGCTTTTACCTTCAATCCACAAATTTTTGGACTTTAATTTTTTCATAACTTTATGTATATTGTTACTAATAGATTTTTAGAAGCTCAGGCCTAAAAAGGGGATACTATTATATTTCAAAATTCATACAAGTCCTACTCTGGCAACTCTGGCACTTTACTTGCCAACTCTGGACCCATCTTATATGTATTACAACTCCAAACCTCCAGAGTTCTCTCTCCATCTCATATATCCTATATAGTATATTTCTAATCTCTCTTCACTTCCATCTACCCTGTACTTTATCATCTCCATCTTTCCTGACCTTGTCATAGTTACCCACTGACCTTTTGGTTATATTCCTTTGTTTTGTTACTTACCCTAGAAAATACTCCTTCCCTCAAAAATACTCTTATCCTCAAGAATACTTAGACCTCCAAACTTTACTATTTCATCTTCCATTTCTACTTCATATATAAAATTGTACCAATAGGGCTTGTACTTCAGTTCAAATATCATCTTAGCCTCACCTCCACTTCTATTGACCTTTGTTCAAGTCTTGATGATTTATCTTCAACCCATCTTTGACTGACTTCAAATTATTCCTAACCCTTAGTTCTTCTCTGACTATCTCCAACCATCTCCATAAATCTGGGATGCCAGACTCTGACAAGGGTGCACCATATATGATGAAGCTGAAGTCCCATTACTTTTCTTGGGCATAACTCTGGAGTTCCAGAATTTGTATCAGAGTTGACCCAGTCTTAACACTTGGGCTGAACTATGCATCTGCTTGCTTCAAATAATAGCTCTACTACTTAATATCATTCTTACTACTGTGGCCAAAATAGTGCAACTAACCATCTCCAACAATCTTGTATTCTACCTGTTAGAGACTGTATAACTCCTAGGACAAAGTCCAGAAGTCTGGAGGTCTGGACATCTTTGGAGGTGATGGGATGTTAACTTCAGCTTACAGTGAGGTGCAAAACCATTGCAATGCCTAATCCCAAACTGGGGTGTGAAGTGTCCCACAATTAATTATGGAAATTTCACTTTGCTTTGGTGGAAACAAATAAAGTACAAATCCTTAGCTACAACTTTGTCTCCAGGATCATGTAATTTCGCTTACATACTGCAAAGATACATCTATTTCAAAATACTAATACCATTGCAACAGTTTTGCATCTTTTGCTCATGATATTGAAATCAAGTGTTATTTGGTTATGTTTGGTTATACAAACAAATATACACATATTAGGACCATGTCTGAGTTTAAAATAGTTCACATGCATCTTTGTTTCCAATCACAACCATTATGAGATCCATCTCTTCTATTCAACAACAAACTATTCTTTCTATGCTTGATGCTGGCCAATCTGCTCACTCTATTACATCCACTACTGGTCTTAATGTGTTTACCATATCCAGATTATGCTTCAAAGAGCATCCTGAGCTCCAAAAAGCTACTGGAGGTTGTTCATCCAAGCTTTCCTCTACCAATGTTTAGCATGTCATTTATCTCATTTCCTCTGGAAAGGCAGAGAATGCTGTTCAGGTGACCAAGGCACTTACCAATATAGTCAACCAGCCTCTCTCTACCTCCACAGTGTACAGATAGTTGAGGAAGACAGGTATAAAAGCTGTGGTCAAGTTCAAACAACCTCTTCTTTCAACCAAGTATTGCAAGACTTGTCTAGACTTTGCTTATGCTCATAAAGATTGGACTCTGGAGGACTGAAAGAAGGTAGTATGGTCTGATGAGACCAAAATCAATTGCCTAAGGTCAGATGGATGCAAGTAGGTGTGGAAAAAGGCAGGGAAAGGGCTAAGTAATAGGCTGATAAAAGGTATAGTGAAGTTTGGAGGAGATTCTTTGATGATGTGGGGCTGTATGACTTGGCAGGGAGTTGGCTATGCTACCAAGATTGATGGTAGGATGGATGGGGACCTTTACCTTCAGATTTTGAAGGATGAACTGCTTAATTCTTTGCAGTTTTATGGTTTTGATCCTTCTGACATTATCTTTCAGCAGGACAATGACCCCGAATATACTTGTAAGAAGGTAAAGGATTGGCTTCAGGAGCAGGATTTTCATACTATGGTATGGCCTACACAGTCTCTTGACCTCAACTCCATTGAGCACCTCTGAGGTTACCTCAAAAGAAAACTAGCAGATCATGAATCCTCTTCTAAAGGGATTTCTGAATTATGGAGGAGTGTTTAGGTTGATTGGGAGAGAATAGCAGTTGAAGAGTGTCAGAAGTTGATAGAGAGCATGCCTAAAAGGATTGAAGCAATTATCAAGGCAAAGGGAGGCTATACCAAGTACTAATATACTTTGGAAAGCAAAAGGTGCAAAACTATTGCAATGGTATTGGTGTTTTGAAATGGATGTATCTTTGTAGTATGTAAGCAAAATCACATGACCCTAGGGACAATATTGTAGCTAAGAGTTTGTACTTTATTTGTTTCCACCAAAGCAAAGTGAAATTCCCACAATTGATTGCAAGGCACTTTGTGCCCCAGTTTGGGATTAGGTTTTGCAATGGTTTTGCACCTCACTGTATGTGCTGCACTCTTGCTGATGTTGGTATTCAGTATTTCAGAGGCATTGGAGATGATCAGAGAAGAATTGTAAAAACTTAACAATAATCAGAAGGAGATTACAAAGAGCTAGAAGTATGCTCAAGTCAATATTCAAGCTAAGTAACATGATAATCAGAAGACTATACAGTATATATAGAGGAAAAATGGAAGTTGAAGGGCTAAAATCTAGAGGTCCAAGTATTTTCTAGAATATACAGTGGCTCAAAAAACTGTCCGCATGTTTGGTCATTTTTTACTAAATGCGATAATTTCCAATAACCCCTAATCCTAGCTCTAAACTCTAAGTGTATGAAATGAAGTACATACTCTTT